>JXCR01127648.1:2906-20416 GCA_002079205.1 Phalaenopsis hybrid cultivar
TTTTTTATATATAATTATTTTATGTTATTTTATATTTCAAACAATGACGATTCGAACACGAACGAACGCATCACTGTTCGTGTTTGGTTAGTTTAACTAACCGAACGAAAAAAAAATTGTTCGCGTTTGTCTCGTTTACTTATCGAACGAATCGAACACGAACTCATTGACGAACCGAACACGAACTGTTCGCGAACAACGAGCTTTTTTGACAGCCCTATTGAGAGATGTCTTTGAGCGTGATCCCCAATTACAGGCACGAAATCTTCTCCTTGGGTACCTTTCTTCTTCTTCTCCCATGCGGCCTTGTTTTGAATTCTTGCGGAAGATCCGAAATCCTTGCTTCGCGTTTGCTCTGAGCTTGTTTTATCTTCCTTTAGTGTGATGGTAGAAGAAAGCTAGGGTTTTAGGAATGAGTAAGAAACTTCCTCAGTAATTGAGCATTGCCTCTTTTGATTTTTATACAAATTGCTTGGTAGTGAGGAAGGAAAAAAAAAAAACCATCGGAAGATGGCAACGAAAAGTGGTATATGGGCTTTGATTGAACTAAGTGCATTTAGAGTGAAGATAACTGAGTTGTGAGATGACATTATGTGGATTTTGCAAATGAGAATTTATTGGGAAAAGAATCATGCAATGTTTATACAAACATAAATGAATTGGATTAAAGAGACATCTTTTAACTTTTGGAGATTAGGAGATATTTGAATAGAACAATTCTTTTGGAGATTTTAAGATTTTTGAATCGAACAATTGAGATATCTTTTTAATGAATTCCAAATTATTGAAAAGGATGTGGAGTAATTGATGAAGTATTTTTGTCAACAATATTTATAGGTTGTTATGTAATTGTAGTGATGATTGAATGATTGAACTTAGAAGCCAATTTTAAGAGGAACATATGCGTCTTTTGAATTTATGTATAGTGGGTGGTGGCTAAACATTGGTAGTTTTGGAGCTTAGAAAAATTTTTAATGGAGTTACATATATAGGTGACGTTCAATTATTTTATTATTTTGATAATTTCTATATTTAATTTTTTTATTCTGAGAAGAAGTTTATCATTTTATTATGTTGACAACTTCTTATGTTCGATTGAATATACTGAATTGATTAGTTGAGTCTTGTTAGCATGTAACTATTTACTTGTCTAACGGCTAAATTTTAGTTTTTACATTTATTACAACCAAATCATTCATATCACTGAGCACAAACAATTTTAGTTTTTGCTTTAAAAGTTTTAAATTTATGGCTATCACAATTTTGTTACGCACACATCACAAAACATGGGCAGAATGGTCATTTTTACAGAAACAGCTACGCCACAGTTGTTTTCACACTGCTACCCTAAACATGCAACCAGTTTAATCGTAACACCTTTCCCAAAGCAGCTTTCTGGGGCAGTGCAGCTGCAGCTAAGAAACTGAAAAGCTACAGCTGCTAAACAGAGCCTTAAGCTCCTCCGAGAAGCGCTTCTATTCCCCGTCGCGGGTTCGGGTCGCAAAAAATTGCCCATTTGGGATGGATTCCGGTAGCGGCATCCCGCATTTTTTATTAAACATGGGCCGCGGGTTCGACCCCGCGGCCCACCATGGTAGCATTTTACCCTGTCTTCTTTGATTCCGCAGAGAGGAGCGAACGGGAGAGTCAAAGAAAATGGCGCTTGGGGATGGGAGTGCAGAAGGAGATTCTGAAGCCCGACAATGAGATTCTGAAGCCTGGCAATAGAGCCAAGCCTATATACGGTTAAAACTTTACTGTGCACATTAATCATCTTGTTGAAGACCAGAATGGCTATCGTCTTCTTTATCAAAAGATTAATGAAGAGAATGCTTATGAAATCACCATCATTTTTAATGGAATCATCGGTCATGTGATCGGATTAATCTCCGAACCCTTTTGGGAGCTATCTCATTCAGAATATAATTAGCATCTGCAATGATCAACAAAGGATAAGGTTTGTTCAAATAATTACAGAAGACCCCTATGTTGGGTATGGCTCATATACCAGAAATTTGGAGTTTTTTTGGATTTGGAGAGACATGTCTCCTGGAATGAAGATGTGTGTCTCTTGGATTAGTGGGTTAGGGGGGGGGGGCGATGACGTGTTTTAAATAGATGTTTAACCCTATGTGTATGTAACTCCTCTAAAATAGTGAATTTATCGCTTTGCTCCCGTGGATGTAGGCAATTTGTCGAACCACGTAAAGTTGTGTGTTCTTTTCGTGTGAATTTTTCTCGTTCTATTTTTTCACTTCGTCGTTGATCGTTCTATTCTATTTCTATATACCACAACAATTAGTATCAGAGCGTCAGGTTTTAGGGTGAAGGAGATCGGTGCAGGAAGAAAGAAGAAAAGTTGTTTCGGACGGTTTTGCGGCAGTTCGAGGAAGACGAAGTTCAACAATTTGGTGGAGGAAGAGTTGTGTGCAGAGGATTCAGATAGGCGTCAGTGAGATCAACAAAAGCAGAGTTCTCGCGCGCAGATTTGGAACGCGACATGAGGTATTTCGCGGGAGGTTGTGCGGATGTAGGTTCTGCCAGAAAGGCGTGAAGCAGGTTCTGCTATAGGGGTTCGGGATCCGGGAGAGTTCGCGATAGACGAGCAAGAATCGCTCCTTCCAGGCGGGCGGTTGAGGATCGNGGATAGGCGTTAGTGAGATCAACAAAAGCAGAGTTCTCGCGCACAGATTTGGAACGCGACATGAGGTATGTCGCGGGAGGTTGTGCGGACGTAGGTTCTGCCAGAAAGGCGTGAAGCAGGTTCTGCTACAGGGGTTCAGCATCCGGGAGAGTTCGCGACAGAGGAGGAAGAATCGCTCCTTCTAGGCGGGCGGTTGAGGATCGCTCGATTGTGAATCGCTCCTTCTGGTCGGTCTCAACGAGGCGTTCGCAGGCAGTTTTCCTTTTAGGCGGTCGGTTGCGAATTACAGCGAGGAAGGGAATGAATCTTTTGATTTTCACCAGAGGAATATTCCCTTTGGATCTTTCCTTTGCTGGAGGCCCAAGAAAGGAAATTCTCGGATTTCCTGGGAGCGAATTCTTTTGTTGGACCAAAGGAACAAACTTTGAGAGGACTGCAACAACGAGGAGAAGAGGTAGTCGAGCAGGGTTCGTCAGTTTCACAGGAATCAAATGATTTCGACGAGAAGAGGTCCGAGGCAGACTTTTCGTAGAGGCATTCATGCAAAGGTGCGACGCGAGTCGGCGGCTTAGGACGACCGAGGAAAGTGCTAGCGTAGGGCTTCGCTAAGCGTCACAACAATTCACAGAGCAGTTCGTCGGGTGTTTGCAGATAGCAGAGAAGGAGTTCGCAGAGAATCTGCAGGTGTTGCGACAACTGGTGCTCGACCAGCAGAGTTCGCAAGTTTGTCTCAAGAGAAATTGTGACAGGTGGAGTTCGCCAATTTCGTGGATTGTTTGCAGGTTTGTCGCAGGATAAATTGTGACAGGTGGAGTTCAGCTGGTGTTCGCAGTATTTCAACCGAATTTTTGTGCGAATAGGAAATGCGCTTTGTGTGAAAATTTTGATTCACGAATCACAGGAAACAACGAAAAATTGCTGCAATTGACAGAGGAAATTTCAGGTTTATTTGAATTTATTTGTGGTGTGTTTTGTTTCAATATAAGGCTAGAAAAATTCACTGCAGGATTAAGTTCAAATGACAATGTTTAGTGCAAAATTTGAGATAATGAAGTTCGATAAAACAGGAAACTTCGAATTGTGGCAATTAAGGGTGATAGATTTGTTGGCACAATAAGGAATTTTGAGGGCATTGCGAGTTATGCAACCTGATGGTAATATCTATAAACTATTGGGGAGTACAGTTGTAGGTGGAGTTCACTATGTCGGATCATATGATGAAAATGCAGCAGGAGAGTTAACCAAGCCAGATATTTTCAACGTGTTTTTGCGTTACTTGAACTTGTTGAATGTTTGCAATTGCTAGTTGACATGATTGTCCAACCCACTTCAGTGTAAGAAACTCCATGATTTTTTCTCCTAAGGGGTTGAATATTCGCAAGGTGGAGATTTTCTTCTAAGGGGCTGGATATTCGCCAAGGTGGAGAATTTTTAGGTTTGGCTCATATACAAGGAATTTGGAGTTTATTGGATTTAGAGAGGTGTGTCTCCTGGAATGAAGAGGTGTGTCTCTTGGATTAGTGGGTTTGGGGGAGCGGGGGTCTGTTTGTAACTTTATCAGTGGGTTTTATCTATAAATAGATGTGTAACCCTATGAGTATGTAACTTCTCTGAAATAGTGAATTTGACGTTCTCAAATCTTTCATTGCAAAGTGCTTTGACATATGCTTCTTCAGATTATTGATCTCCTCAATACTAGCACCTGCAATAAGCATGTCATCCAAATGCAACAGTAGTTGATATATAAATTGTCAAAATATCTGGCATAATAACAGTGATTTGCCTGGCATCTTTTGTACCCTGCACTGTGCATGAAATTATCAAATTTCTTGTATCACTGTCTATTGTGGCTACTGAAGATCTCTTCCTTTTTTGGACCTCGTTAAATCTCTGTGTTCTTCTTCTGGTTTTGTGTCGATTTTTGTTTTTCTTCGCCCTAAATTTCACAACACCATATGTGTTGGTTAGAATCGCTATAAACACTCATGAATAACTCTTTTGTCTTTTTGTAGTTATGCACTGAAATATCAAATATTAAATGTTTGGTTCTCTTATTGTGTTTATATCAATTTATTTGGAATTTAAGTGGAGTTCTTATTAATTTTTGTAGGACAAGGGCGGTGCAGAAACTTATAAGCCAATTTGTTTATTAAAGCTCTCATTCCTACTTTTGTCAAACTTATCAAGGATATAAATGGAAGCCATGTGATTCAAAGTTGTCTTACTTCTCTCACAAATCTACTCTGTTTTCTTTCAATTTTAAATCAGGAATTGGATGAATAATGTTCTTTTCTCTCATAGAACTCCCAACCAAAATGAAAAGAAAAGGCATCATATTATTTGTTTTAGTTTCTCATCACTTGGATATTTTGTTCTCTTCTCTCCACTCTTAATCAAAGTTGTTTCAAAGATCGAGAATGATTGATGGAAACATAAACTGATCATTTATGTTAAAATGTTGCTTGTTGTTTTGTTTGCATTTGACTGATTATTTTTATGCAGTTGCCTTTTATTTTTTTGGAACATCTATATAATTGTTTATCTTTCTATGAACTGTTTGGCTACTTAAACTGTTTTGTTTTCATGATTTATGGAATTTGGACTTCATGTTAAAAGTATTATTATCATTATTTTAGATGTACTTTTATTAGTTTTTTTCTTTTTCTTTAGCACTTTCGGTATTTACTGTTAAGTGAGTTGTGTATATGAACTTTTGTTATATTTTGAAATAAATTTTTGCTTTTGAAGTATCAAATATGTGGCTGTCACAGTTTTACTTAACATTGGGTAGATTTATCATTTTTTCAGAAACACTTGTTCCACAGTTGTTTTCACACAGCTGTAACAAACAGAATGATAGCTTCCCCACAACAACTTATCCACAGTAGCTTCCTAGGGCAGCGCAGCTGCAGCTTCCCCAAAAAGACCCTTAGTCAACTACGTTTTCCAGTCAAATAAGGAAAATTAAAGAAACTCCAAATAAATAAGAATTGTTTTTTCTGTATACAAATTTTTTTAATTATTAAAGTTTATGTGTTAGATATGTAAATATTTAAGGATGTATACATGTGTAAATTTTTCAGAAAGATTATTCCCATGAAGGTTTAAGAAATCGGGCCGAACCAGCTGATGGTTCGATTTTGAGCACATTAAAAAACGTTTCTACGGCAAACTGGTCAAAACTAAACTGAATCATGATTCAACCAAAAAACCATCCAATCGGACACGGTTCAAATGAAACATTTTTATATTTATTATTTTTTTTTTGAAAAATCTATTACCAAGGATTTTAAAATTTGAGACATGCACAATTTTTTTCAATGAATATTAAAAGTTAAGACTTCATTTTATAAAGATATAAAGAATTTCTAAAGGCAAATTACCTATGTGAATGTGGGATTATGGGGAAAAAATTTGCGCTTCTGTAACCTCCTTGTAACCTTATTGTACCTTTTAGTAAGTTCTGCGCTTCTGTTCTTATATACAGGTAGGTTACAGGGAGGTTACAGAGGGTATAACACAGTTATAACCTCCCAAAATCTTCCCTGTAACTTGTTTACAGGTCACAGACGTATGCAGCTCTGCGTACGTCTTATGCACGCAAATTTTTTCCTGGATTATGGGTAACTAGGAGAACCTCTATGTGGATTTTTAGGAATATTTATTTGGATACCACTCAAATCTTATTTATTTACATCTTTAACACCTAAACTTTTATTTTGTATATTTTTAGGAATATTTACGTGCATACCACTCAAATCTTATTTATTTACATGTTTAGGTCTGACACCTAAACTTGTATTATATTTTTACGAATATTTAATTGGATACCACTCAATTCTTAATTATTTACATATCTAACACCTAAACTTGTATTGTATCTAAATATATCACTTAAATAATTTTTTTTTAAAGTTAGCATTTACATTCATACCGCCTAAATCTTATTTATTTACATATCTAACACCTAAGCTTGTATTTATTGTATTTTTAGAATATTTGCATGCAGTCAAATCTTATTTATTTAGATATTTAACACCTATACTTTTATTTTTTATAAATATACCTCTTAAATAATTTTTAAAACTAAAAAATTTTAGCATTTACATGCATACCACTCAAATCTTATTTATTTACGTATCTAACACCTAAACTTGCATTTTTTTTTTAGGAATATTTGCATTTAATTCACAATCTCCACCAAAGTGGCGGGATCAAACTACCAACAATTTAATGATAATTTAATTTAATTCACAGTCTCCACCTAAGTCTTAGGTTACCTACCCATCATTTTCATAATATAAGGCTCTACTTGAGTCTGGAATGTCGATCCCACAAGGAAGTTGGTAGTGGCTTCGTAGTAATATCAACCTAAGGGTGGATAGCCTACTACTTTTAGGTCATAGTTTGGAAGATCTTTNCAAACAATGATGTTAGACTTTGAATTTTTCTCTTTTCCTTAAGAGATAAAGCTAAGATGTGGTTAAACTCATTAGCACCAGGATCTATCAGAACTTGGGGAGATTTAGCACAAAAATTTATAATTAATTATTTTCCACCTTGATATACTACTATGCGTAAAAATAATATTACCTCATTTATTGAATATGAAGGTGAGTCAATATATGAAGCATGTGAATGAGTTAAAGAACATCTTAGGAAGTGTCTACATCACGCTTTGCTAGACTGGTTGATTTTTCAAATATTTTATAATGGGTTAGTAGGATCTCTTAGATCTATTATTGATGATGTTGTTGGAGGATCATTATTGTCAAATCCTTTTGGTGAAGTATATGAATTAATAGAAGAGAAGACTAATAACAACATTCAATGGCACTCTGAAAGGGTAAATCATAAGGAAGTAACCAGTGTTCATGATACTTAATATGATATTTAATAAGATACAAAAATAATTGAATATTTAAAAATAATGAAAGTATGCATTGATACATTAATTTAAGAGGCATGCATTAAAAATAGATTTTAAAGACTTGAATGTTGAAAATTAAGTAAAGGTACCCAACTTTAATTTAAGAAGCATGCCTGAGATAGAAAGTCAACACTTCCCTCAGATAGTTGAGATATTCCTTTTCCCTTTTTTTTGTCGATGGGAGGGGAGGATTTGCATACCTTTGATTTTCTCCTTATTATAAACTTATGTTCATGTATTTCAATTGACATCAAAACTTACCAATATAAACTCACTAATTCACCTCTTCAGTTACCATTTCCCTCCTTTTTCTTTAGGAGATTTGTTAAAGAAGAAGGTGAAAAAACAAACAACTGGATAACTTGAAGTTAATATTAATGAGAAACAACAAAACTGTGGTATTAATAAATAATAAAATTATGTATTAATAAATAAATAATTATGAATTTAATGACAAGCATGATGATAAGTGCCTTTTTGATACTTTCTTCTTCCTAGAAGGTGTTCTACTCCCTTAGATAAAAAGTTAAATTCCCATATGAAGTAATTGAGAACTATTTTCATCCCAAATAAGTTCATCTCACTAAATAATTTCTACATCATAAAGCTTTAGGGTCTATTTGGGGCAGCTGCAGCTTATTGAATAATCTATTGATAAGTGGATTAAATGTAATTTACCGATAAGCTAGGTGTGGTTGCTATTATAAATTTTTATTTTTTGAAAAAGCCAGACCACAGCCAGAATGTTGTCACCATGTCGGCACTGAAAAGTTGGGGGAGTTGCCCGTAAGAAGCTGTCGGTCACCGAAATCGAAATCTCATTTCCCGCTTCGGATAGACGCTTTAATTTACATAAAAATTAAAGTTTAGAAAAATATGAAATCAAACTGACCCCATATTTTTCATAGTTTAAATGAAAGAGCACTATACCTCAAACCTTGTATATAATCCGAAGGATAAACACAAGACTTGAGGATAAGGCTCGATCAAATAAACTAAGAAATGTATGACGTTCATTTGGTCTGTGATACCGTTTTATTTGCCGAGAATTTTCTTTATTTAATATAAAGAATTAAATAGGATTTATATTAAGCTGGGTTCGAGAAAAGCTTCCTATAAGGGTAAACCCCTATATTTAATTACATCTTAAATGACAGAAGTCATCTAAGAGAAATCTCGACAAAAATAAAAAAATATTACTTCAAGGAATTCAAAGGAAAGGATTGTTCAATGATATTGGACAAAGAGGTGTGAAATGGGATTGACTCAAATTTGGAACATTCTGTTTTTAGAATCTAAAGGAGGAGGAACTAGGGGATGTCACAGATCTAAGGGAGAACATCGGTGACTTCTCAAGCTATCTTATGGTTTGGCTTCAGTTTTGAGGAGAAATATTTAAGTGTTTCATCATGCCAATTTTATTATTTTAGGACTTACATTTGTGTGACACAATCACACAAAAAGTCAGGAAGATGTGAGGATTTAAGTCGTGAAGAACGACAACCTAAGAATCTTAAGACAAATTTATGCTTATATTGTACAATATGGTTGTACAAAGTCCTAAAGATGAGGTGAGGATTTATGCTGCAAAAGCAGACAACCTCAAAATTCTATGACTTTATTGTTTAATTCTAAGAAAAGAAGTTGGTTTAGCTGATGTAGACGTGTTTTGTTGTTGAAGATGACCGTGCTGCCCACAATGCTAGTTCCAAGCTCCTTACCGTGAAGAGTTTGAATTTTCTAGTGTGTCGAGTTATGATGCCAAATCAGACAGCCCTATGGTTGTAGTTCTTTAAATTTTGTGGGGGATGTTAATGTTGATTAGAGAGACACCGGTTAGGATCCTACGGTTCCCTCGTTCCGGCACCACTATTTTCTCTTGGATTCACTAAGTTCAAAAGACTTTACTAAACTCAACTTAATGAGTTCCATAATTTCATTTAAACTGTGGGAAGCCTTGTTAGCAACCATAGGTTACCTCCTCCGAGGGGTTCCCGATCATTCGATAGGGACATCTTAATTTTGTTGCAATTGTAGTTTTGTGTGATGTTTGTGATTAAATTTTGAGTTGCTTTATATTTTGAATGTTGTGGCGGTGAATTTTATCTTGGTTGATTTTAGTTTTAATTTTGGTTTTGGGTCTTGTTTTGGTTTTCATGCAGGGTGGCATCATTGTTTAGCATGCAAGTTTTGCAAGTATAAAAAGAACAAGAAAGACATCACAGTAAACTATAAAAAGCGTACTTAGAGAGTCTTCTCGTTCCATCACCTGAAACTTAAAATACATGTAAGGGCATTTTATATGAAATAGGAAAGTAAAGTTTTGGTGACCTACCTAACCCTAGGTCATATCTTAGTGGGTCCCTATTAGTTTGATTAAGGATGATTTTTGTTAAGCAAAACATATCAAGTTTAGTAGACCTCTGAGATATCCAATAAGTTAGGAGAAAGAAGCAGGTCCACGCTTGAGCTCATTTAAAATTATTGTGTTGCTTAATAATTCATCCCATGAATGCCCTAATGCTCAATGAACATCGATGTCCTAATTATCCCTAAAAGTGGGGTAATTATCATTTGTAATTTAATTTTGAAGATTATGTGAATGAAGACCCTTAAAGGGGGAGCAAGCTAGTGTTGTTGGAACACTTAGCCAAACTTTGGCCCTAATTGGGCTTGTGGTGTTTTAAAGGTCTTAAATTTTAGCTTTGTTGTTTTTCTAATCCTCATTTAATCATTCTTGATTTAACTTAGATCACTACTAAGCCCTTACGACCTAGGTGAGTGTCTGAATTAATTTTGAAAAGGTTAAGTTTTAGGTGATCATGATTCACTATTTGAATTTCATCTGAACATCAAATAAGGGTATTAAATTGAATAATTACTAACTTCAAAAGTCATACCCCTAAGTCCTAGATTCATTTAATTTTAATAAACTTACAAATTTTAAGAATTTAGAAATTTATTAATTTATCTTTTTAAATAGGATAGTGAGGTCAGTTTCTACCAATTAATCCCCTTTTTAATTTTAGTCATCCAAATAAGTTAATTAAGATCAGAGGTCGCTCATTTCCCTCCTTGAATTAAGCCTAAATGTTAATTAAGGCCAAATTCTTAAAATTACACCCTTAAGGCTCTAACACTTCATAATTTGGCAAATTCAAATCAAATGACTTTAAAATTTTTATCCTACCTCATTCATGGGTCAATTAAGACATCAGAGGAGAAATTTCTCAAAATTTAATTTATTTTATATAATTATTTTCATGCAAAAACAGGATTTTTCAAAGAAAATTCCTTTCAAAATTTAATTTAATTTATATAATTATTTTCAAGCAAAAATAGGATTTTTCAAAGCTCAAAATTTAATTTATTTTATATAATTATTTTCATGCAAAAACAGGATTTTTCAAAGAAAATTCCTGAATTTAATTTATTTTATATAATTATTTTAATGCAAAAATAAGATTTTTCAAGGAAAATTCCTGAATTTAATTTATATAATTATTTTCATGCAAAAATGGGATTTTTCAAAGAAAATTTGATAACTTGACAAAGGTAAAGTCTATCACTTGAAATTTTTACTTGAGGTAGACCTAGACCAGAGAGACATTTGGATAAAATTTCATGATTTTTTTTAATTTTATTTGAATTATTAGAATTATTTTAAGTTCTAAGGTATTTATTAAATATAAAATATTTTAAATGGGAAAAATTAAGTTTTGTATTTTTAAAAAAATCTCCCTGAGGTCAGAAATCCCCAAAAAAATAAATTTTATATTTTTCTGATTTTTCTTTGATTTATTAGAATTATTTTAGTGGAAATCCATTTTTTAGCCTTCAAAAATTATTTTAAGCTTCAAAATACAATATCTTTATTTATAAAATCAGGAAAAATATTCCAATTACTTCTAAATGCTTCTAAAATAATTTAAAATAATTCCATAAATTTTATTATTAATTCCATGATTTTTATAAATTTTTAATTTTTTTAAATATTTAAAAATAGGCTAAAGATGAAGTTTTTATTTGAAATACCATTTTATTTTTATAAAATTCTCCTAATCACAAAGAACTCCCAAAAAAAGTTTACATAATTTTTTGAATCATATTTTAATCATTAAAAATTATTTTAGTGTCAAAAAAGATATTTAACTTGAAAAATCAATTTAAGTCACCAAATGGACTTAAAATGCTTTGAAATTTTTATGAGTTCTCTAGATTTTGGACAACAGTGGAGATCAAAAATCATGTCATTTTGATCTTTATATTTTCCAAAATTAATTATTTTAGTGATTTAGGGTTTAGGCAAATTAGGTTTATTTGAATAACTTGACTCATGAGAAATTTTCCTAAAGTTTCTTTGGTCATCATAAACCTTCCAAATTTTTCTTGGATTTTTTTAAGCAACTTGCTAATTATTATAATTAATTTTTACAAATATAAGACATAAACTTGAAAAATGGAGATCTCTGTCTAGAGGTTTCCTCTGACTTTGGAAAAATTTAGGAATGTTCCTCATGATAGAAGCTAAAACATGCTAAAATTTCAAGTCATGGTGAAATATCTACATGCATGGAGAATCAAAAGACTCAAAATAGTGTTTAATTAATTAAAAAAATATGCATCAAATGAACTTCATATTTAGGCTTCTCCGACGACTAGGCCTGTCGGCCATGGTAGGGGGAGGTGATTAGGAGCTCAGGAAACTCAGGGGAATATGTCACAGCAATTAAATGAGTTGAGGTTTAGTTTTGGCAAAAATATCCAAGGCTTAAGCAAATATGGAATCAAAATCCCTTGATTTAGGGGACATTTGGTCCATGGCTTAGCTTAGGTCGTTTTGTGAGGTTTAGCTTGGTCACTAGGGTCCAACTAATGGCTGTGGAGTCATTAATTTTGTGCTTTAGGGTGGTTAGGCTAATTTTAATGCATGGGTCCAAATGGCCAAAACTTGAGTTTGGGCTAGGCTAGCTGACTGCAATTTTATATATGCTTAAATATATAAATATTTAATACTGCAGCCAAAAGATTTAATTCCTCAACAACTGTACCAAAACCTTAATAAGAGTTATAGATTCGATAAATATGGACGAAATAAATATTCAATGATTGTAAAGTCACACTTATCAATGCAAGTANAAGACGAGCGATTAATCAATGCTCGGCATTGGGAAAATTTTTTGTTATTTTACTGCCGATGCGATTATTGGTGTAGTGATGAAATTCTATGCCAACTTTATTGAGGCTTCTGATGATGTTGTTTTTGTTCGTGGAAAAATGGTGGAGTTTTCTCCAAGAAAAATTAATGAGTTTTATCAGTTAGAAGAGGTTTACAGTTACCGATATAAATCATTTTCCGCTACGAATGAGGCCTTGGATGAGGTTATTTCTTTTCTGAAAGTGAAAAATGGTGTTTAGGTAAGCTTTCCTCTTTCTATGCTTAATGTAGTATCTAAGACCTGACACTACTTTGTTTCTAGAAGAATGATTCCAACAAATCATCATAGTGAGGTGGCTAAGGATAGAGTCATCCTGAACTTCTGTATTCAGCAGGTGATGGGAATAAATGTAGGCTCTATTATTTATATGAGCACTCAATCTATTGCTCTGTGAGAGATCACTGGTGGTTTGGCACACCTTGCACTTATTTTCACACTCAGTGAACAGGCAGGAGTTGATTTTAGACTTGAGGAAGAGAGGACTGAAGCTCTAAAACCTATTGGGCCTACCAATATAACGACATATGAATCTTATGTTGATTGGAGATCTAGAAGTAAGACTAGAGATAATCCTTCTACTTCAAGGACCCCTACTTTTATTGACCCTACTAACCAAAAACTTTTAGACCAGATGATGATCTAACAGAAGATATCTTAAGAATGGATCATAGATTGCAAAACATGGATGCTAGAAATGCTCACACTGATGATTTGATATGCCCAAAGTTCGAATATGATGCTGCTTATGATGATGCGTTGGTGAGATACATGAAGGGTGATCATTAAGTTCAGTTTTCTACTCACTCTGTTTTTACTCTATAGCAGTGACAAAATTTGAATGTGGAAGAGGAAGAAGAAGATGATGATGTTTGGTGATCTTTCTTTTAGTGTATGTTTTGATTGTACTTTATTATTGTGTTGTTTGTTTTCGTTATATTGTTGAGACTTTTGTTAGATTGTGAGACTCTGTTTTGTTGTTATATTGAGTTGTGATTTGTAGTTTGTAAAACTGTTTTCATTTCTGGAATTCAGTTTAGTTATGTTGTTAATTTTAGTATTCTATTAAATATATTGTAATTAACTCTTTCTCAGCAGATTATATATGTATTATGTGCAATTTAATTTTTTAAGTCTTACAGCTTTTTATATCAGCACTTGCAGTATTTTAGAATTAAGTTTCAAAATCAGAACCTTCAACATGTATGTCTTTTCTTTATGTATTTAATGTTTTCTTTCACGCTTTATTTTTCAGTTCTTTATGCTAAATCTTTTAAAAATTTAAGTTTGGGGGGGGGGGAAGAAAAATTTTTTTCTTTAAAAAGAAAGAAACTTAATTTTATTTGTCTTCACTTAGCTATATTTTAAAAAAAATTAAATTTAACATGACCTTTAGTATTAAGGGTTAACTTTAAATAACTATATTTATGTTTCTAAATGTATAGTAAACTTAAGTAAAAATTTTCAATAATAAAGGTTAATTATAGAGATTAAGATATTTGGTATAAGAGAATAAGACTATATTTTTCTATTTCAAGTAAAGAAATTTGTATTTTTGAAGTATTAAACATCTTAGAGATTCATGTAAAAAAAAAAGAGTTAAACTTTATGAAATCCTTAAGCTAATATAAATTTGTTAAATGAAGAAATGTGACAAGTTTTTGACTTTAAGAAGAGGATGGTAAAGTTCAAAATCATTAAAGGCTATCCAGATATAATAATCTTCACATAAAAAAGAAGAAGAAAAGAAAAGAAAAAAAAAAGAAAAGAAAAGAAAAATGATTGAAAAAGATCCTGAAAAGAAAAGAAAAGAAAAAGATAATGCAGGGAGAAACTTGAGGAGATGCTTAATTAAAAATTGGCTTCATTTGAATCAACTTAAAGAAGAAGAATTGGCTATATTTTTTTAAACTTATATTTGAGTATTAACTTATTTAATAGTGAAGTTTTACGAAATTCTTTTTCATATGAATACTTTAAGTGGCTTTATTATGACAATTTGCAATTTTTCTTGAAAAGAATAGAGAATCAGAAATCTTGGACTTGATTGCTAAATATTCTTATACCTTTCATATTAACTGGAGTTGTTTTGAATTTTTCTTAAGTTATGCTATTGTATTTAGTGTACTAAGATATTGAAATCTAGAAGTTCAATTCTTTACCATAAGTCATATTTTTATATAGTAGAGGAGTTACTTGAGGACAAGTGACATGTAAGTTTGGGGGATTTTGATGCACAAAAAATATATGCATTTTTAGACCTATATTTTATAATCAGTTTTGGTGATATTGCACTTTAATGAAAGGTATTTTTATGTTTTCTTGCGCGTTGTTGATTTTTAGGACTTGAAGCAAAATGGAAACAAAAAGGATGGAATTTAGAGTCAAAGTGACGTTTTTGAAGAAATGTTCAGCGTCGACAGCGCCAAGAGAAGCGCCTACGACACAGACCAACATAACAGATGGTGAATTTTACTCAGCGCCGATGGTGCCAAAAGTAGAGTCGACGATGTCGTTTGCAGAGAGTAGTGAATTAATTTGCGGAACGCTAGCGCCGACGGTGCCAATTTTGATTCAGCCCCTGTTTTTAGAAGATTCGACGAATTTGAAAGCTTTTTGAAGAGTTTTTGGAGGCACCTATTGGTGAACCGACTCTAGGCTTTATGTGGGGCCAAAATTGATCAGAAAAGTGACTCTTCCTGACATCCTCATTCTGTGTGTTGTAAAGAAAGGAAGAGATTCAGAGGAACTTTGAAGAGTTCGCTTGAGGAGAAATTAGGTATAAGTGTTTTTTACTTGTAGTTTGAATGACTTTGTTTTTATATATGAATTCCGAGTTTTGTGGTGACTCCCCAATGAGTTCTGAGTAGTTTTCTCTGTCTTTCTCCTTGTCTTGAGATTTATGAAATGGTGATTTAAATCGGTTGAGCCATGAAAATGTTAAAAAAATTGTGATGATCTTTTCACTTAAATCTTAATTTACTTTCAATCTGGACAATTGATTTGTTAAAATATGTTGAGTTTTACAACTAAAGATTACATCCAAGATTCATGGAGGTCAAAGCCCTTGGAAGTTGGGTGCAAATAAATAAGGAAATAAAATTATCGGGAGTAGAATTGGAGATATTTGATTTGTTAAAATATGTTGAGTTTTACAACTAAAGTGAATATTACATCCAAGATTCAGGGATAAATTTGTTAAAATATGTTGAGTTTTACAACTAAAGTGAAGATTACATCCAAGATTCAGGGAGTAATTTGTTAAAATATGTTGAGTTTTACAACTAAAGTGAAGATTACATCCAAGATTTAGGGAGGTTAAGCCCTTGGAAGTTGGGTGCAAATAAATAGGGAAATAATATTATCGGGCATAGATTTGGAAACCTTGGAAGTTGGGTGCAAATAAATAGGAAAATAATATTATCGGGCGTAGAATTGGAGATTGACTTAGAAATTGGGTGCAAATAAATAAGGAAATAAAATTATCGGAAGTAGAATTGGAGATTTTAGAGTGACAGACTAAAATCCCCAATTCGGTCCTATCGTTTGGGTGCTGAAGTGTATATGTTAGCCCTCAGGTGAGGGGAACTTGGGAGCTCCGAAGTGATAACCGGTATCCTCCCAGCCTAACCGCAGATTCAGTAAACAAGCGTAGGATTACTCAATGTTCTTTATGCCTGGACCAAAGGATAAAGAATATGTATGCTTCTATTTGACACAATACCATTTAAACTGATTCACTTTATCCATTCACTATAATTTCTTGACAAGGAGAAGGATGTTTTCTTATATATTGAACATCACGTCGAACCTTCATTAGTATAATTAATTATTTAATAATTATTAAAATTACATATTTATTTCAATTAAACCTTTATTAGTATAATTAGTTATTTAAGAGTTAAGATATATTGAATATCACATTAAAAACCTCATTAGTATAATTAGTTATTTAAGAGTTATTAAAAATTTATATATTTATTTCAATTGCCTTTTAGTGACAAATAAGCAATTTGAATTCCATTGTTGCGATTAAGTATTGCTTTTCTAAAATTTTAGTTTGTAGTTTTAATATTACTCCATTTGGGATTGATATCTAGGACTCCATTAGAGTCCTATATTACATGAGTGATACGTATACTTGCGTTGATAAGTGTGACTTTATCATTATTGAATATTTTATATATACATCTTTATCGAATCTATAACTGTTATTAAGTTTTTGGAGCTGTTGCTGATGAATTAAATCTTTTAGCAGCAGTATTAAGTACTTGTATGTTTAAGCATATATAAAGTCGTTGTCAAGTTTTTGGCACCGTTGCCGGGGAGTAAATAAGAATCATAATTAGACTAACGGACAAATTAAGATTGTTAGAAACTTTTTACTTGAATTGCAACTTATTTTCATATTTAGTTAACTGTTTTTCTGTGTACTGATTTCAAATTGTATGCGTAAATTTGGACATGAAAATCTTATACCCTACGATTCGGAATTAGAACGCACTGTTAGAAAAATTAGAAGACTGAGAAGAGAACCTAGAAATTCTGATACAATGGAAAACAACATGAACAATCAAGGAATAGAAAATGAACACCAACCTAGACCCCTACTAGATTATGCAAATCCTACAACAGATGAAATTCACTTATCTATCCAAAATCCTGATGTAGCTGCTAATTCATTTGAGCTTAAACCTGCTATTATCCAAATGGTACAAAA
>JXCR01127648.1:20430-34281 GCA_002079205.1 Phalaenopsis hybrid cultivar
TATATATATATATATATATATATATATATATATATATATATATATATATATATATATATATATATATATATATATATATATATATATATATATATATATATATATATATATATATATATATATATATATATATATATATATTAAATGTCCCTCCAAAGCGGGCGATGAGATTTCGATTCCGGCGACCGACAGCTTCCAAATGACGTCCCCTTCAAAATTTGTGGCGACATGCACAAGTTATGGATCATGTAGGTTGTAGTAGGGAGTTGTGATGAAGTTTTTAGGCCATAGAGGCAAGAGTGAAAAGCTATAAGGAGGGAGATTTAGGAGTCTGGATAAAGTTACCATCTTCGAGAGGCATTGTTGCACCATTTTGGGATGCATTGTTATAATGTCATTGAGGTGTGTCATTGCACCATATTAGGCATGCGTCGTTACACCAACTTTTGGAGGCTTCCTCACACCATATGTGAAGCGTGCTACACCATCATCATGGTGTTTGATTACAATGTATTCAGGGTGCATTATTACATAATCTTTAGAAGGCATCGTGACACCATATATGGGGTGCATTGTTGCACTATCATCGAGGTGTGTCATTGCATCATAGTTGGGGTGTGTTGTTACACCTTTTTCGGGAGGCATCGCCATATCTTCATCGGGTTTTGTTGTTATATCATATTCGGGGTGCGCTGTTACACGATGTACTAGATTACATATTTCTTCGTCGGGTGATTCACTGTTCTATGCATATTATAACTCAACATGGGACTTCGCTGCAAGAAGTAAGTGGTCGTTGATTGTGGTTGATGGTGGCCAAAGGGCGGTGGTTGAAGTTGGTCGTGGATGATGACCAGAGATGGACGGAGTTGGTGGCAGTCGGAGGTGGCCGACACTGTTGGTCGGAGTTTACGCAGTCAAAGATGGGAGGTGTGGGAGGTATCCGTCGGATCTGTCGAGCATAAGCTATGCTAGATTTCAACTCCACCTACAAGCTTCAATCTTCTTTCGGCTCAAGGTCTAGGTCTTCTCTTTATAGGGGTAGGGCTCTATTTATAGAGTCCAGATTGCAAATAAGGAAGGAATCCATGCTACTTTGATTGAATGCCTTAGAGAGATTTCTTCTATAAGTAGCATTTGGTGAGCATTAAAGTGCCTTAATGATGCTATATATGCGAGATCTTAGGCTTGTTAGATTCTTCTTGCTAAAACGCTCGATTTGACTATAATTATGTCAAATTTGGAATTTGTTTGACTGTTCAATTATACATTGAAAACTCGAAAACACGGTTTAACAACTTGCTTTGGACTAACTTTAACTTGGATTAGACCAATTTTAGTACCATTGAGTCGAGCCAGTTAGTTTGATTATAAGTATGCTAAAATTAGAGTTTTGTATGACTTTAATCAGAGTTTGAAGTTTCTTGCTCAAAAAATTACCTCGAGATTTGTGTCATGCCTCATGATCTGTGTGATGCTTTGAGATTCGTGTTGGATGATGCAAATTTGTTAGTGGTGTTCCAGTTGTCCCTAATATTCGGGCGAGACCAGCTTCATTGTCGGGAAATATCAAAATCTGGTGCATTTTATCTTTATCATTGTATTATATATATATAGACAATTTTCTACAGAATACCAGAAACTTGTTATTTACAAGTTCATCCATTTTTCAAATTCTCATTCATATATCAAAATTCATGGTAAAACCCCAACCCATATTTTTCTTTTTCATCATATATACATCAACAGATCCTAATCACGCTAGATGTAGGGATGGCGAGGCAAATTTTCTTTTGATGGTCAGAGACTTTGAGGACCCTTCTTTTTGAACTCTCGGGTGAGCCATTTTATAGCCATAGAGAAGCCATGTATGAGCATGAATTCAATTGAAGGAAGAGGGAGGTGGCTCATGATGGTTCAAAGAGGATAAGGGAGACGAATTTCGGCTGTAGATATCCCTATTCACCCATTTCCATGGTTCCTTCATCATGAGCTTGAAAATGGCTATATTAGTCCACCATAAGATTTGAGCGACACCTATCATCCGCCCGACTTGGTTGAGGAATTCTAGCATGTTTGTCCACACAAGGTTAATACTCGTGTTCATGTGGATATTTTTTCTCTACTAGAAGGAGCAGGGCAGATAAATGCAGGCCCTCAAGCTGGCCCTAGTGGGTCCCAATCCATCGTATCATCTTCTCTATTGACTGTTAGATTTCCTTGAGATTCATACTAGCATATTTTTTTTATGTACAACCACCTTATCTTTCATAAAATGGTCTATTTAGCATTTTAAAAATTAAAATGGTAATATTTTTAATGTGATACAAAAATTTTGGGGGGTAAAAATATTTAAAAAATAATGTTATTTATGTAAATACATATGAATTAGGTGATATGCATTAAATTAAGTAAAGTCTGCCAAATATTAACTTCAAATTCTCCAATAATCAAGGCAATTGTGAATAGCTGTAGGACAAGCCTCCTTAATTTTAGGACATGATTCTTAAAACAAGGTCGTTGGAACAAGGAGAAATAGCTCAATTGCAGCCTGTTGTTCTTTTCACAGAAGATATTCAGATTATAATAACAAATAAACTCTCTTAATGATAAAAGATCGTAGCAAGAGTAAGCTTCAGACAGGGTAAGTCTATCATAATTAGATATTACTCGAAAAGTTTCATAAAACAAGGGAAAACAAAAAAAAAATTGATAGAAAAATTTGCATTATCACAATTGCATTGAAAATAAAAAATTATGCACATAGAAACCGTTTATTTTATGTGCAGCCTGCTTAGGCTAAATAGCTGAGAGCTTCATCTCTAATTACAAGTTCAAGGATAAGCGAACGTATACATGACAATAACGATAGCAAGAAAAAAATGAATAAGCGCAAACAAAAAATGATGGAATGATTTTCATTATCACAACTGCATTGAAAATAAAAATCATGCACATTGATATCGTTTATTTTTGTGTGCACCCTGCTTAGGCTAAGTAATTGAGAGCTTCATCTCTAATTAAAAGGTGAAGAGTTCAAGGCTCAGCACATACGAACGTATGCATGACAACAACGACAACAAATTTTTATCCTGCTAAGTGGGGTCGGCTACATGAATAATTTTTCTACATTGTGTCCTGTTAA
The DNA here is from genome assembly GCA_002079205.1 of Phalaenopsis hybrid cultivar. Classification (NCBI taxonomy): domain Eukaryota; kingdom Viridiplantae; phylum Streptophyta; class Magnoliopsida; order Asparagales; family Orchidaceae; genus Phalaenopsis; species Phalaenopsis hybrid cultivar. Next base: position 23,576 of record JXCR01127648.1, read on the forward strand.
GTTTCATATTTCATTTAGCTCTAATACATTAAAATCAATTTTTGTACAACATGTCCTAGCCTTTTTAAGTCTACCTCGTCCTTTCTTAACATAAGTCAAATGTAAAACATCTATTCTCCTAACCGGGTCATCAAATGGTTGACATTTTGGTTCACATTTAATGTGATTAAACCATCTTAGGTGGCTTTCTCTAAACTTGTTGATCACATGAGCAACTCTAACCCTTTTGCGGATATATTTTGTGTGATAGAAAAATAATGCTTAGACTTGAAGAAAGATTTTTTAAGATGATGGTGAGGCATGCAATGCTTTGTGACGTAGAATGTTGGCCTACAAAAGAGAAGTGTAAAATTAAGTGTTGTTAAGATGAGAATGCTTAGGTGGATGAGTGGCTTTACACTTAGAGATAAAATATATCCATGAAAGGGTTAGAGTAGCTCCAGCGACAAATAAGATTAGAGAGAGTCACCTTAAATGGTTTGGTCACGTTAAATGTCAACCATGTAATGGCCCTGTTAGAAGAGAAGAAGTTTTAGATTTTGCTTAAAAAATGTAGAGGTAGATCTAAAAAGGCTTGGTGTGTTGTAGAAAAATTACCTTAATTTGTTAGAATTAAATAAAAATATGACACTCAATAAGATACAATGGAGAAAAAGAATTCATGTTGCTGACCCCACTTAGTGGGAAAATGGAATGTAGTTGTTGTTTTTAATGGATTTTCAAATCGGCCCATTTCTTGCCCTAAGCCATAACAAAATAATACTTCATATAATAAGATTATTAGTTCAACTATATGGTATACTTTGAACCCTTGTTTTTGATAGAGATGCTAGATTTATCTCATATTTTTTTGAGGACGTCATAAACATTATAAGCCATTAAATAGAAATTTTGTCACTGAGGTTGCACAATAGTGACCAACAAAGATGGTGTTGTAGGTAATTAATGCATATATTATAATGAAGTTGATTATGATGGTGTAAAAGGACGCTATTCTAAGGTTATTACGAGCACGATCATGCCTAATGATTATTGATGCTATCTTAAGAAGCTGAAGAGCAAAAGAATCAGCAACTTATGAAGGTCAAAATGCATTTGAATACAAAATATTTAAGAAAAAATACCTTATTCATAGATCAAAAACACAATTTTTTTTGTGCCTCTCATATAACAGGAGGATTGACCAAATATTTTCATATTTCTGTTGGTTTACATCTGGGATCAGATTTAAGCCCATATCTTTTTGCTTTAGTTGTGGATGGTCTTACTAGACACTCATAGGAAGATGTACTTTAGTGTATACTTTTTGCTAATGATATCCTTCTCGTGGATAGGACGAGAGAAAAAGGTCAGGAAAAAAACTTGATTTATGGAGTTCTACCTTAGAGTCTAAAGGCCTTCGTTTGAGTAAAATTAAAACCGAATACATGGAATGTAATTTTAGTAGTAGTAGCTCTAATGACAGAAATGTAACTATAAGTGTTCAAATTATTAAAAATTATGAACGCTTTAGATATCTCGGATCTATTGTTCAAAGTGATTGTGATATTGATGGAGATGTTATTGGTAGAATTCAAGTTGGTTGGTTGCAATGGAGGAATGCTTCTGGCCTATTATGTGAGAAAAGTACGGCTTAGACTACAATGAAAGTTTTATAAGATGGTGGTAAGACCTACAATGCTCTGTGGCGCTGAATGTTGGCCCTTAAAAGAGAAGAATAAAACTAAGTGTTGCCGAGATGAGAATGATTAGGTGGATGAGTGGCATTACACTTAGAGACAAAATGCAAAATGAATATATCTGTGATAAAGGTTGGTGTAGCTCCAATGACGGACAAGAATAGAGAGAGTCGTCATAGATGGTTTGGTCACATTAAATGTCGACCATCTGATGATCTGATTAGAAGATTAGATGTTTTAGATTCGACTTACGTTAAGAAAGGCAGTGGTAGACCTAGGATGACTTGGGCATATTGTATAAAAAATAATCGAAATTTATTAGAATTAAATGAAAATATGACTCTAAATAGGACACAATGGACAAAAAAGATTTCATGTAGCCGACCCCGCTTAGTGGGATAAAGATTTTGTTATTGTTGTTGTGGTGCCTATCATATAACATTTGACTGGCCACTATTCATAAATGGAAGTCAAGGTCAGTTTTATAGTTATTAGGCTTAGCCAATAAGCTATGGTTAAACAATCAATACTATGAATTCGACTTCAAAATTAAGATCTCCTCATAGATTAACCGAGTTTGGTTATCAGTATTAATGACCGCATCATTCTTGATGGAGAACGTAGCTAGATTTAATATAAATAAATTTTAACTGAACCAAGAGATTTTGACATCAGATCATGTTCAAATCTATCACGTGACTTTAACAACTCAACCAAGATCAATAAGAGTCTACATACCTAACTTGCTTCAACGAAGAGTGCACGTATAAATAAGAGAACTAAAGCTTCAAGCCACGATAACTATCTGTTGAGATAATGCAGAACATTACAAGACTGCCAATTACCCACATGGTCATGTTCCCAACTATCCAAGAACATTGAGCACCTGTGAACATTGCTCACGATTCAGAATTCAAATATGAAAAAAATAAAAGTATGATAACAAGGGAAGAAATCTAAAAAAAATTCATAGCTTACAATGTTTCAAAGTGAAAATGAAAAAAAAAAACAAAATATAACTACAACAAGCTTACATAAATCCTTTTTCTCCGCGTCCATTGAGTATTATATTATTATTTAATTCTAACATAATAAAATTATTTTTTATACAATATGCCCAAGTCTTTTTTAGGTCTATCCCTGCCTTCTTAACATAAGTCAAATCAAAACATCTACTCTTATAACCAAATCAACAGATGGTCGACGTTTAATGTGGCAAAAACCATCTAAGATGCTCTCTAATCGTGTTTGCCACTAGAGCAAAACGAATTGTATCACGGATATATTCATTTCGCATTCTGTCTCTTAAGTGTGAAGCCACTCATCCACCTAAGCATTCTCATATAAGCAATACTTAACTTCGTTTTATGCTTCTCTTTTAAAGGACAACATTCTGCCACATAGAGCATTGCAAGTCTAATCACCATCTTATAAAATTTTCCTTTCAATCTAAGTGGTTCTTCTCTATCAAACAATAAGCCCGATGCATTCCTCCACTTCAACCAACCAACTTGAATTCTACTAATAACATCCCCATCTATATCACTATCACTTTGCACAATAGACCCAAGACATTCTAAAATGTTCACAACTTTTAATGATTAGATCCCCCGTAGTTACAGCTCTACCACTAGAGCTATTACTACTAAAATTACATTCCATGTATTCAAATTTAGATCTACTCAAACGGAGGTCTTTAGACGCTAATGTAGACCTTCATAATTCAAGTTTTTCCTGAACTCTTTCTCTAGTCAAATGCATAAATACAAATTTGATAACTTGCATTTGCATGTAAATGAGGCCACTCAAATGCATAAAACACATAACTTTGCATCCAAAAACTGCTGCAACCAATACACAAATACGAAGAAAAACTTACCGGGCCAACAGTTCTCGCTAATCAGGATTCAGGATACATGTCTTGTATTGTAGTCATTTCAAACTTGAATGCTGAGCGTAGTAATGTACACTAGGAAGAAATGTCACAATTCTAAGGATCTCAGTCATAGCCCACTATGAACCAAAGGTTAAGTTCAGTCTTAGTACAAGTTNCAATACAACAATGGAATGGCTCCAAAATAATCTAGAATGATTTCCAATATAAAGGAGGAGAGTTGTATTGCAAGTAGAGGAGATGTAAGCCAGAGGAAATAGCAAGTAAGATTGAAGGTGAAGAATCAGATCATGAAATTAGGGCATTGAGTAGAGAGCATGTGTAGGACATAGGTGTCAATGAGATGAGTGGAAATACATAGACTATGATATTGTTTATATGCATTACCATGTATTTAGATATAGCAGCGCTCATAAGTGCTGTCGTAAGGTGGGCTACAACGACACTAACAAAATTTTTGCTAGTTTGGGTTGTGCTATATTGCATGGACACTCCTAATTAAGGAGTCGTCTAGTGCCATAGATATATCAGACACGGGCATGACTCTGACACGACTGATACACATATCATACATGACATAAAAGTGTCTGAATTAAATAATATTTAAAAAAGGAGACATGCGTGTACTAAATTAATGAATATAAAAGTTTTGAAAAATATTTTTAAGATTAAAATTAAAAAAAATGTAAAATTTAGGAAAGATTTGGACCACTCAATTCTTATGTATTTAACATAAAAATTTTAATTTTTTTCATATATGTCACCTTACATATGTATACAAATTAAAGAAAAAAGTGTTTGGTTTAATTTGAGTTATATATTTAGAGGTGGTATAAGATATTTGGGTGGCATAAATTTAAAAATTAAATTTTAGGTGTAAGATATGTAAATACATGAGAATTCAATGGTGTCTATGTAAAAACCCCAAAATTTATACGGGATGTTTGATGCACCATTTTTATTTATTAATTTATTACTTATTAGTTGTTAGTTCCTACTTATTAGGTTTTAATGTTTTATGTTTTAGCTCTTGAAATTTAGGCGATTTTAACTCTTTGAGTCCAGATGTCTCCCTTGTTTAGTTAGACCAGGGTCCTGCAAGCGATTGTCTTCCTCGGTTCCTCCTTTCTCGATTCGTTTCAGCTTCGCGGCCCAAACTGCTCCCCATCTCGGTCTCGTCCTTGAGAGTCCTAGGGCTCTGGCGCTTCACTATTGCTAGCTAGCTATTGTTCTTTTCCTCTGTTCACTACCAGAGGGCCATCTAGGGGTTTGAGTTTTACCACTAAGTACTCCTCTAGATCTCATCTCATTTTTTAAATATGCTTATTGAATTTGACCACCAGTGATAAGGACAATAAATCATTTGTCAGTCATATTAGTAACTCAAAATTTTCAGAGTAAATGATGTTGAACGATGGAGAAAGCATTAGATAACCATGTTCTGAAATTATATGCCTTTATTATTCGCATCTTAGTTTATCATGGAACTAATAAAATGTTGCTAATTCATTAAAAAGATTACTGTGGGGATAACCTTTTGATATTTGTTGTTACAGTATCAGGTAATCACTTGAAGTATGGTTGTCACTCTTAATTTTAATAATAATTTTTTTTTGTTTTTGAATTTGTATTAATTTTGAAGACATTGAGCTGTTTAGTTCCATTATTGAATACTTTAATTTCATATACTAACTTAAGATGTGATATTCTAATTATTTTCATAAAATTTTAAGATATCAACTTCATTCTTCTAAAAGAGGGGTTTCACATAATTATTCTAATAACGAAAATACTTCAACTTTATATGAGAAAACATACTAACTACTAATATAAAAGAGAAATTAGAGTACCTTATGATTTATTGATGCATACTAACTGATCCGCAAATATGACAACTTTTCAATTTTATGTCAATATCAAAAAGTTCTCTGTTATTTATTAAAGTTGTAAATTGTGAGGCGCAGTATAAATACAATTTCTTCTTTTCCAATTTGATTAAAGAAGTGATAATGATGGTTGGTCATTCAAATATTGTTCAAGGAATTACTGATAATGCTCCAATTTGTAGGGCGGTGGATTTGCTTGTTGAGCGAATATAACCTCATAACTTTTGGACACAATGCATTGTTCATATCCTTAATCTTGCGTTAAGGAATATATATGCTACAAAAAAATATCAAAGTAAATGAGATCACACACAATGAATGACATTAGATTACAGTAATTGTTGGAAATGCTATTTTGGTAAAATTTTTTATTATTAATCATTCCATGAGAGTTTTATATTTAGTGATTTCATCAATTTGAAAATGTTTGCTACTGCTGAAACTAAATTTGCTTCAATTATTGTGATGTTGAGAAAATTTAAACAAACTAAAATGGCAGTTCAAGTAGTGATGACTAGTGAAAGATAGTCATGCTATTCTGAGAATGATGTGGGAAAGGCGAGATATGTGAAGGAGAAAATATTTGATGATTTTGGTGTGATAAAGTAAATATATTCTATCTTTTACTGATCTTATTTATCACATGCTTCGACCTGCAAATACATATAAGCCATGATTGCAATTGATTTATGAGAAGTGGGACACAATGTAATGTAAAATGCAAAAAGAAATATATAAATATGAAAGAAAAAAGAATGATGAAGACTCAAGTTTCTGAAGTGTTGTACTTACAATTTTGGAAGATAGGTAGAGCAAAAGAAACACGCCCTTGCATTGCTTAGCTCATTCCTTAAATCCGAGTAAATTTTTATGTTTTTGCTTTCTAGTTTATTTATTTTTCATTAAGTCAAAATCACGTAAATCTAAATTTTTATTTTATTTTTTACATTCTTGAAAGATATTCGAGTAAGGATTGACTCAAGGAGAATCCTCAATGAAAGAAATTTGAAATTTTCAAATATAAGAAAAGTTTATTTGAAGCGTTATTTTTCAAATGATAACAGATAAATGTGGAGTTGATTAAGTTTTTTTAAGATATTTACATGAATTTGGAGATCAAGAGTCATTAAATGATAGGAAAAAGATAAATCTAAAGATGTGGTGGTTGTTTCGTGGAGCTTCAATGCCTTTACTTCAAATAATTGCTAAATAACTTTTTGAACAGATTTCCCCCTTCTCATGTTATGAGAGAAATTAGACTACTTATTAATTCATACAATCAATAAAGAAGAATAAAATAAATCCACGAGATGAAGATTTAGTTTATGTGCATACTCACTTTCATTTGTTATTAAGAAAGACTTCAAATTACATGAATGATAATGAGAAGATGTGGGATGTTGCAGGAGATGAATTTGAGACCCTCAACGATACGAGAATTTTGAAGATTGCGAACCTTTCTCTTGATAAACCAGAATTAGAATCTATGATAATTGATAATGATGATAGTGTATATGAACAATGAAGTAGAAGTACATGTCAAAGAAGCCATTCATTATTTTATTTTCTTTAATGAATTAACGTAGTTAAATTTTGATGAAATATAAGCTAATATGTATTCTTAAGCTTGCATGTTGTAGGTCATAAACTAAAGATAAATCTATGGACATTTTAGTTTTTGAAGTTAATGTCATTAACCTTTCTCTTTTATTATTTAATATATACATATATTTTTAATAATTTTTATTATAACGGCGTGTTCGACACATGCAGTGTGTTATATTTTAAATAAAAGTCATGTCCTGTGTTTATGTCGTGTATGTGTCCCCATGTCATTGTCAGTACAACATAGGTGTTACAATATGTAAATTTTTTTTGGTAGTGTTTACATGCATACCACATAATTTTTATGTATTAATGTCACATCTAAACTTTCATGTTTACATTCATAAGGTTTAAATTTTTAACATCAAATAAAAATAATATTATTGCTTATTTTTTAAAAATGAAATATATCTTATCCATGATAATATTATCATATCAAAATATTATAAATATAAACATAAAATTTAGATGTTAAATCTATTTTCTTTTAATAAAATGGCCAATGGCTATGATATAAACCACCAACCACTCTCATGTGCCTAGCCACTCGATCCCGCACTGCAAGACAGATGTACTCAGGCGTGATCAATTCATGATCCTAGAGGACTTATGCTAGGCTGCACTACCAAAAAGTCATGACAAGCGAAATAGATGTTGATCTATAAATACATGAGATTAATAATTATTTGCTATGTACATAAATTTCTAATTAAAAATTGGGATAATTACATACAAATTACAAGAAATATTGCTATTTATAAATCAAACACCAATGTTATTTTTTGAACTATAAAATTGATGTATTTGCGAACGACACGATCATATTGGTATGATTTTCATAAAAATGAAAAAAATATGGATTTGATTTTAATCATGATATTTAATATTTGACCGCCAATTTTAAAAATAGATGGAAGAGATTGCTTGATTGTAATCGCACCAAAATTGTACTCTTTGTCCAACAAAAACAGTTCTCCAGTGTCAGTCAACTTGGCGAGCCTCTTGCCCGCCGGAGCCCTGACATTTTTTCCCATGCACCCTCCCCGGTTTCTCAGTCTGCAGTCTGCATAGCATATAGGATGCGAAGCAAACCAACTCCTTATCGGTCGATACAGCAGACCCACATGGCCTCCTCGCTCCCTCTAGTCGTCTCCCTCAACTGCATCGAGGATACTTCCTTCGAACAAGAAGCTCTCGCCGGCGTAGCTTCCGTTGAGCACGTAGGTCTATCTCACCTCACCGACGGACGGATCGAATCCGCTGTTGCCATCCTCCTCCATTCCCTTGCATTCCTTCCCCGCGCGGCGCAACGCCGGATCCAGCCCTGGCAGCTTATTCTCTGCCTCGGTTCTTCCGATCGTGCGGTAGACTCTGCCCTCGCCGCCGATCTAGGCCTTCGCCTGGTTCACGTCGATGTCAATCGCGCTGAGGAGATCGCGGACACCATTATGGCGCTTTTCCTTGCGCTTCTTCGCCGTACAAACCTCCTTTCTCGGTACTCATCATCATCCTCCTCGGCGTCGGGATGGTTCGGATCAATCCAGCCGCTGTGCCGGGGTATGCGGCGGTGTCGTGGACTTGTGCTTGGAATCATTGGGCGCTCTGCCTCTGCACGGTGCCTGGCCATCAGAAGCCTTGCGTTCAGAATGAGTGTACTCTATTTTGATGTAAATGAGGTATCTTTTTATTAAATTTTCTTTTATTTTTTATCTTTCCAGTTCCATGCTGAAGTTTTGCCCTATTCTGCCGTCATACTTTTTTACTTTGCTGTCGTTCTTATCCACAGTTAAGATATGCTTGTTAGCTTTTTTATATCGTGAGTAGCAGGTCTTAGCAATTGTCATCCATTGATTCCTTGCCCCTAACATTCACAGTGAAGCTTTATTATGACGGATTACTGTATAGGTTTTCCAGACTTGGTTAAGTAACTTTTGTACGTTGTGCTGTATGAGCAATGCTTCCATAAAGTTTCATAAAGTCAAAACATTATTTTATATGGCACGTGCACAGGAAGATAATATGTCAACATCCCATTTTTTCGTGTTGAATGGTTTGGAGATAGTGCTGTAAGTACATTGACTTATTTTGCTGCAATGAGCGTTTATTGTGTTATGTATTGCTGTAGTAGGTTTTATTTCAAAGGGAAGAAAAGTTGTAGTTTATAGAAAAATATGTTTGAATAAACATGCATAGGATGCCTGCATTCTGTAGTTAGTAAAGCTTGAATTTGCGTAATCATTGACAAATATATAAATATCTTTATTATTTATTAATAATTCTACAAATCTTAATGATATATACTCTGAATATCTATGTTGAGGCCTCATTTGAAGTAATTAGAGAATAACATAAATATGATTCTCATTTCTCTGTTGTAACTATCAACTAAAGGTGTGATTGATGTGTAGTGCTGATGAGTCTACAGAATGTAAGAGGTTTACAATTGCTCTATGTGAAGAGGTTTGGACTTGATGCTAAAGGAAAAGTTTGATATAAAATGATAGATGGGTGGATGGAAGTTTTTCAAGGAAGTCATGTGAGTTATGATTATCAAGGCTTGGATTTTTTTTAGTCCTGACACGATATTGAGGAAAAATTATTCTAGCAACTTCTCACTTAATCGATAGAATTCCCTCTAGAGTAATTAATTCCAAAAGTTTTCTGAATTATTTGGTGAATTTCATTTGTACAAATAGCTTGTCAAAAATTTCTCTTAAAAGATTTTGGATGCGTTGCCCATGTTCACATCTATAAACAAGATCAGGTAAAACTTGATCTAAAAGCTCTTAACTCTATATTAATCGGATGTTTTACCCCCACAAATGGGGTCCAAGTATTATCATCCGCTCACAAAAGGGTTTCTTATTTCATTGGATGTCCCTTTTAAAAAACTTATAGCTTCTTCACTCAAATTTATATTCAGGGAGATTTTTAAATTAAAGCTAAATTTGATAATATTTTTTATATTGATATTTCTATAACTCAAATTCTATAAATACAATCCCGATAAAAATTTTTCCCCTTCAGGTTTATACNTAAATTTTTATAATTTATCAAATCAAAGTCAAATGACTTTGAAATTTTTATATAACCTTACTGATAAGTTAATTAAGACATCAGAGGAGAAAATATGAATTTTCACAATTTAATTTAATTCATATAATTTAAATATGCATCTTCAAAGAAAATTTTAAAAGATGATCAAGACAATTCCTAAATTAAGACATCAGAGGAGAAAATATGAATTTTCACAATTTAATTTAATTCATATAATTATTTATATGCATAAATATGCATCTTTAAAGAAAATTTCAAAAGATGATCAGGACAACTCGTAATCACTTGAACGGCATCAGAGGAGAAAATGTGAATTTTCACAATTTAATTTAATTCATATAATTATTTTCATGCATAAGAATATGCATTTTCAAAGAAAATTCTAAAAGATGATCAGGAAAATTTCTAATCACTTGAAATTTTTATGTAAGCTAGCCCTAAACCAGAAAGTCATTTGGCCAAAATTTTATAATTTTCTGAATTTTCTATGATTTATTAAAATTAATTGAAGTTTTGGAAATTTTAATAAAAATAAAATATTTTATATGTTGAAAAATATGTTTTATATTTTTGGAAAATCTCTCT
>JXCR01127648.1:45529-73192 GCA_002079205.1 Phalaenopsis hybrid cultivar
ATATTTTTAGGAATATTTACATGCATACCACTCAAATCTTATTTATTTACATGTTTAGGTCTAACACCTAAACTTGTATGTCTTATATTTTTACGAATATTTAATTGGATACCACTCAATTCTTAATTATTTGCATATCTAACACCTAAACTTGTATTTTATCTAAATATATCACTTAAATAATTTTTTTTTAAAAAAATTAGCATTTACATTCATACCGCCTAAATCTTATTTATTTACATATCTAACACCTAAGATTGTATTTTTTTGTATTTTTAGAATATTTACATGCACTCAAATCTTATTTATTTAGATATTTAACACCTATACTTGTATTTTTTTATAAATATACCTCTTAAATAATTTTTAAAAATAAAAAATTTTAGCATTTACATGCATACCACTCAAATCTTATTTATTTACGTATCTAACACCTAAACTTGTATTTTTTTTTTAGGAATATTTGCATTTAATTCACAATCTCCACCAAAGTTGCGGGATCAAACTACCAACAATTTAATGATAATTTAATTTAATTCACAGTCTCCAACTAAGTCTTAGGTTACCTACCCATCATTTTCATAATATAGGGCTCTACTTGAGTCTGGAATGTCGATCCCACAAGGGAAGTGGCAGTGGCTTCGTAGTAATATCAACCTAAGGGTGGATAGCCTACTACTTTTAGGTCATAGTTTGGAAGATCTTTNCTCCTTTTAGGCGGTCGGTTGCGAATTACAGCGAGCAAGGGAAGGAATCTTTTGATTTTCACCAGGGGAATATTCCCTTTGGATCTTTCCTTTGCTGGAGGCCCAATGGAGGAAATTCTCGGATTTCCTGGGAGCGAATTCTTTTGTTGGACCAAAGGAACAAACTTTGAGAGGACTGCAACGACGAGGAGAAAAGGTAGTCGAGCGGGGTTCGTCAGTTTCACAGGAATCAAATGATTTCGGCGAGAAGAGGTCCGAGGCAGACTTTTCGTAGAGGCATTCACGCAAAGGTGCGATGCGAGTCGGCGGCTCAGGACGACCGAGGAAAGTGCTAGCGAAGGGCTTCGCTAAGCGTCACAACAATTCACAGAGCAGTTCGTCGGGTGTTTGCAGACAGTAGAGCAGGAGTTCGCAGAGAATCTGTCGATGTTGCGACAGCTGGTGCTCGACCAGCAGAGTTCGCAAGTTTGTCGCAAGAGAAATTACGACAGGTGGAGTTCGCCAATTTCATGGATTGTTTGCAGGTTTGTCGCAGGAGAAATTGTGACAGGTGGAGTTCAGTTGGTGTTTGCAGTATTTCGACCGAATTTTTGTGCGAATAGGAAATGTGCTTCGTGTGAAAATTTTGATTCACGAATCACAAGAAACTGCAAAAAATTGCTGCAATTGATAGAGGAAATTTCAGGTTTATTTGAATTTATTTGTGGTGTGTTTTATTTCAATATAAGGATGGAAAAGTTCACTGCAGGATTAAGTTCAAATGACAATGTTTAGTGCAAAATTTGAGATAATGAAGTTTGATAAAACAGGAAAGTTCGAATTGTGGCAAATAAGGGTGATAGATTTGTTGGCACAATAAGGAATTTTGAAGGCATTGCGAGTTATGCAACCTGATGGTAATATCTATAAACTATTGGGGAGTACAGTTGTAGGTGGAGTTCACTATGTCGGATCATATGATGAAAATGCAGCAGGAGAGTTAACCAAGCCAGATATTTTCAACGTGTTTTTGCGTTACTTGAACTTGTTGAATGTTTGCAATTGCTAGTTGACATGATTGTCCAACCCACTTCAGTGTAAGAAACTCCATGATTTTTTCTCCTAAGGGGTTGAATATTCGCAAGGTGGAGATTTTCTTCTAAGGGGCTGGATATTCGCCGAGGTGGAGAATTCTTAGGTTTGGCTCATATACAAGGAATTTGGAGTTTATTGGATTTGGAGAAGTGTGTCTCTTGGATTAGTGGGTTGGGGGGAGCGAGGGTCTGTTTGTAACTTTATCTGTGAGTTTTATCTATAAATAGATGTGTAACCCTATGGGTATGTAACTCCTCTGAAATAGTGAATTTGACGTTCTCAAATCTTTCATTGCAAAGTGTTTTGACACCTACTTCTTCAGATTATTGATATCCTCAATACTAGCACCTGCAATAACCATATCATCCAAATGCAACAGTAGTTGATATAGAAATTGTCAAAATATCTGGCATAACAACAGTGATTTGCCTGGCATCTTTTGTACCCTGCACTGTGCATGAAATTATCAAATTTCTTGTATCACTGTCTATTGTGGCTATTGAAGATCTCTTCCTTTTTTGGACCTCGTTAAATATCTGTGTTCTTCTTCTGGTTTTGTGTTGATTATTGTTTTTCTTCGCCCTAAATTTCACAACACCCTATGTGTTGGTTAGAATCGTTATAAACACTCATGAATAATTCTTTCGTCTTTTTGTAGTTATGCACTGAAATATCAAATATTAAATGTCTGGTTCTCTTATTGTGTTTATATCAATTTATTTGGAATTTAAGTGGAGTTCTTATTAATTTTTGTAGGACAAGGGCGGTGCAGAAACTTATAAGCCAATTTGTTTATTAAAGCTCTCATTCCTACTTCTGTCAAACTTATCAAGGATATAAATGGAAGCCATGTGATTCAAAGTTGTCTTACTTCTCTCACAAATCTACTCTGTTTTCTTTCAATTTTGAATCAGGAATTGGATGAATAATGTTCTTTTTCTCTCATAGAACTCCCAACCAAAATGAAAAGAAAATGCATTATATTATTTGTTTTAGTTTCTCATCACTTGGATATTTTGTTCTCTTCTCTCCACTCTTAATCAAAGTTGTTTCAAAGATCGAGAATGATTGATGGAAACATAAACTGATCATTTATGTTAAAATGATGCTTGTTGTTTTGTTTGCATTTGACTGATTATTTTTATGCAGATGTCTTTTATTTTTTTTTGGAACAACTATATAATTGTTTATCTTTCTATGAACTGTTTGGCGACTTAAACTGTTTTGTTTTCATGGTTTATGAAATTTGGTCTTCATGTTAAAAGTAATATTATCATTATTTTACACGTACTTTTATTAGTTTTTTTTATTTTCTTTAGCACTTTCGGTATTTACTGTCAAGTGAGTTGTGTATATGAACTTTTATTATATTTTGAAATAAATTTTTGCTTCTGAAGTATCAAATATGTGGCTGTCACAGTTTTACTTAACATGGGCAGATTTATCATTTTTTCAGAAACAGTTGTTCCATAGTTGTTTTCACACAGCTGTAACAAACAAAATTACAGCTTCCCCGCAATAACTTATCCACAGCAGCTTCCTAGGGCAGCGCAGCTGCAGCTTCCACAAAAATAGCCTTAGTCAACTATGTTTTCCAGTCAAATAAGGAAAATTAAAAAAACTCCAAATAAATAAGAATTGTATTTTTTGTATACAAATTTTTTTAATTATTAAAGTTTATGTGTTAGATATGTAAATAATTAAGGATGAATACATGTGTAAATTTTTCAGAAAGATTATTCCCATGAAAGTTTAAGAAACCGGGCTGAACCAGCCGATGATTCTGTTTTGAGCACATTAAAAATCATTTCTACGACAAACTGGTCAAAACTAAACTGAATCGTGATTCAACCAAAAAACCATCCAACCGGGCACGGTTCAAATGAAACATTTTTATATTTATTATTATATTTTTTTGAAAAATCTATTACCAAGGATTTTAAAATTTGAGACATACAAATTTTTTTTCAATGAATATTAAAATTTAAGCCTTCATTTTATAGAGATATAAAGAATTTCTGAAGGCAAATTACCTATGTGAATGTGGGATTATGGGTAACTAGGAGAGCTTCTATGTGGAGTTTTAGGAATATTTATTTGGATACCACTCAAATCTTATTTATTTACATCTTGAACACCTAAACTTTTATTTTGTATATTTTTAGGAATATTTACATGCATACCACTCAAATCTTATTTATTTACATGTTTAGGTCTAACACCTAAANTGTAACTTGTTTGCAGGTCATAGACGTACGCAACTCTGCGTACGTCCTACGCACGTAAATTTTTTTCGGGATTATGGGTAACTAGGAGAACCTCTATGTGGATTTTTAGGAATATTTATTTGGATACCAATCAAATCTTATCTATTTACATCTTTAACACCTAAACTTTTATTTTGAATATTTTTAGGAATATTTACATGCATACCACTCAAATCTTATTTATTTACATGTTTAGGTCTAACACCTAAACTTGTATGTCTTATATTTTTACGAATATTTAATTGGATACCACTCAATTCTTAATTATTTACATATCTAACACCTAAACTTGTATTTTATCTAAATATATCACTTAAATAATTTTTTTTAAATTAGCATTTCCATTCGTACCGCCTAAATCTTATTTATTTACATATCTAACACCTAAGCTTGTATTTTTTGTATTTTTAGAATATTTACATGCACTCAAATCTTATTTATTTAGATATTTAACACCTATACTTGTANGCATATCTAACACCTAAACTTGTATTTTATCTAAATATATCACTTAAATAATTTTTTTTTAAAAAAATTAGCATTTACATTCATACCGCCTAAATCTTATTTATTTACATATCTAACACCTAAGATTGTATTTTTTTGTATTTTTAGAATATTTACATGCACTCAAATCTTATTTATTTAGATATTTAACACCTATACTTGTATTTTTTATAAATATACCTCTTAAATAATTTTTTTTAAAAAAATTTTTAGCATTTACATGCATACCACTCAAGTCTTATTTATTTACATATCTAACACCTAAACTAGTTTTTTTTTTTAAGTAATATTTGCATTTAATTCACAATCTCCACCAAAGTGGTGGGGTCAAGCAACCAACACTTTAATGATAATTTAATTTAATTCACAGTCTCCACCTAAGTGTTAGGTTACCTACTCATCATTTTCATAATATAGGGCTCTACTTGATTCTGGAATGTCAATCCCACAAGGAAGGTAGGAGTGGCTTCGTAGTAATATCAACATAAGGGTGGATTCTAGTCTATTACTTTTAGGTCCTAGTTTGGAAGATCTTTAAATATGGTTTTTCTAACAACTACTCCTAAGTATATTTCTACTCCTAAGTTAAACTTGCCTAGATCAATTAAAAAGGTGAAATTCAATATTGATAAGGTACTTCTCTCTTGTGATTTCTTAGGTAGATTATAGGTATTAATACTAAGAATCATAAAGTGGTAGTGACAACACGAGCATAAAACTCATTTACCCTCTGTCGAGTGCATAAATGATTATGATTCAAATTTAGGTAATTGTTTCCGTCAGTCACCCATGAAACTCCTAATTCAAACTATATCGATACACTTCTCCCTAAGTCGCAATGTTGTATGACTTATCATTCATAGCCATTCACACAATGTGAATATTCTATGTTGTTTTGGCACCACACCTTCGAGCCCTAATGGGTCATAACGAATCTTAACAAGTTATATGGCCAGTACAAAATGTAAATTAAGTTTAGAGATATACCCATCACATGAAAATAAAGATCAATTCAAAAAATTCACAACCCTACAAATCTAAACTATCTATCACAGGAGAAAAATATAAGAAATCTACTCACTACACATGATAAACATCAAATAAAACTCCATTCAATCCAAGCAGATTAACCAAATATGTGTTTACAACAATAATCAAATAAGGTTGCACACGGTACTTCGCTTTTGCCCTCTGAAAAGAGAAGCAAAATCCACCATATGATGTTTTCCACAATGCTACACAAGATGGTGTCTTAAACCCCTTACAGATTCTCTCAAATTCCTCTCTTTAATCTCTTTAGATAAGAGTTCTTACTCTTACCTATTGTCCTTGGAGTATTTAAGGACTTGGAATTTCTTCCCTACTCCTAAGATTGTCGAAACTTCCCGTCTGAACTGTCAACAACCATAAAATAACTCCTAGAGTCGTGTAGAAAGTAACTGTTTGAACTGCAACACTTAGTTGCCTAGTTTGCAGCGCTTAAGCGTTGCGCTCTTTGTCTGCTCAAGAAGCTTGGGTGCCTACAGGCCCAGAACCTGGCGCCAAGACCTTCATCTACAATACCTTGGTGCCCTAAAATGGGCTCCCAGGCGCCAAATCACAATTAACACATTTGCTCCATTTGGTTTTGTTTTACTTCGATTCAGCCAAATTCATTTCAATGCTCCTACTAGTTATACATGCCTCATAAACATAAAAATACCTTCAATTAAAGTGCGATTTCATTCAAAAACATGTGTAAAATAAAATCATATAAGACATTTTATAATCCTTATGGTAACTCGACTTGAGTTTCAATATGCTGGTTCCGATCGACTCAACTAAATATTGCAGATTTGAAACCACACATACGAGACTACTCGGAGTCAAGAGGAGGTTTGAATTTCTAAGCGGTGTGGCCAATACTAGTATTCTAGGAGTGTCGAAGTTCTATGGCTAGATCCAAAAAATGAGGTCAACAAGAGATTTATTTGGAAAGAAAATTATACGACGATGATAAGACAAGCTAGCGAATCCAATAAGTTTGCTAAAAGAACGAAAATGAAGATTAAAGATTTTACTGTTATCCATGTAAACAGTGAAGTTCAACTGTTAGTTGCGCAAATAAATAAAATTGTGTGAAATTTATGTAAATGCCCCAAAAATCATTTGACAAATCTCACAACAGTCTATCACACATCAAATAACCCCAAAAGTATTTTTTTTTTCTTCTAATCAAAGTCATTATACCAAATAACAAATTGTACAACCTCAAACATAACAATTAAAAGAAAATATAAATGATGGAAGCTTATCAATGCCAAAATACAAACGATGGATGAACCACCCTATTTCTAATGACACTAATTACTAGAATCTTGTGCATTTACAGATATATGTAACACCTAAGCCTCTACATATACAAATGCAGCATCCAAATTTTTAAATCACATAAGAAATGCCACCATTGCTTAACTTTTGAGTACACCTTTTCATGCAAGGTTTTATAACACCAAAACGTTATAATGATAAATATAAAAATTTAGATGTTAGATTTATATTTACATGAAAAATATGTGACATTTGTCAACTAATTATGATACTTTTGTTTGAATTAAAACTGCTCCTAAACCCAAACCAAACCACAAAATTCATCAAAAACACAGAAAAACATTACAGCAATAGAATGGTTCCAAAATAATGTAGAATGATTTCCAATATGAAGGAGGAGAGATGTATTGCGAGTAGAGGAGATGTAAGCCAGAGGAAATGGCAAGTAAGATTAAAGGTGAAGAATCAGATCATGAAATGCATTACCATATGTTTAGAAATAGCAGCGCTCATTAAGTGTTGTCGTAAGGTGGGCTACGGCGACACTAACAAAATTGTTGCTAGTTTGGGTTGTGCTATATTGCATGGACACTCCTAATTAAGGAGTTGTGTAGTGTCAAACATATATCAGAGACGAACATGACTCTGACACGACTGATACACATATCATACATGACATAAAAGTGTCTGAATTAAATAATATTTAAAAAAGGAGACATGCGTGTCCTAAATTAATGAATATAAAAGTTTTGAAAAATATTTTTAAGATTAAAATTTAAAAAAAAAAGTAAAATTTAGGAAAGATTTGGACCACTCAATTCTTATGTATTTAACATCAAAATTTTAATTTTTTTCATTAATGTCACCTTACATATGTATACAAATTAAGGAAAAAGTATTTGATTTGATTTGATTTATATATTTAGAGGTGGTATGAGACATTTGGGTGGCATAAATTTAAAAATTAAATTTTAGGTGTAAGATAAGTAAATACATGAGAATTCAATGGTGTCTATGTAAAAGCACCAAAATTTATACAGGGATGTTTGATGCACCATTTTTTTATTAAATTTATTACTTATTAGTTGTTAGTTCCTACTTATTAGGTTTTATTGTTTTATATTTTAGCTTTTGAGATTCAGGCGATTTTAACTCTTTGAGTCCTGATGTCTCTCTTGTTTAGTCAGACCAGGTCCTGCAAGCAATCATCTTCCTCGGTTCCTCCTTTCTCGATTCGCTTCAGCTTTAGGGCCCAAACTCCTCCCCATCTTGGTCTCGCCCTTGAGAGTCTCACTGGGGCTTTGGCGCTTCACTAGTGCTAGCTAGCTGTTGTTCTTTTCCTCTGTTCACTGACCGGAGTGCCATCTAGGGGTTTGAGTTTTACCACTAAGTACTCCTCTAAATCTCATCTCATTTATTAAATATGCTTATTGAATTTGACCACCAGTGATAAGGACAATAAATCATTTGTCAGTCATATTAGTAACTCAAAATTTTCAGAATAAATGAAGTTGAACGATGGAGGAAGCATTAGATAACCATGTTCTGAAATTATATGCCTTTATTCTTCTTGCATCTTAGTTCATCATGGAACTAATAAAATGTCGCTAATTCATTAAAAGATTATTGTGGGGATAAACTTTTGATATTTGTTGTTACAGTATCAGGTAATCACTTGAAGTATGGTTGTCACTCTTAATTTTAATAATATTTTTTTTTTGTTTTTGAATTTGTATTAATTTGGAAGACATTGAGTTATTTAGTTCCATTATTGAATACTTTAATTTCATATACTAACTTAAGATGTGATATTTTAATTATTTTCATAAAAATTTAAGATATTAGCTTCATTCTTCTAAAAGAGGGGTTTCACATAATTATTCTAATAACGAAAATACTTCAACTTTATATGAGAAAACATACTAACTACTAATATAAAAGAGAAATTAGAGTACCTTATGGTTTATTGATGCATACTAGCTGATCCGCAAAAATGACCACTTTTCAATTTTATGACAATATTAAAAAGTTCTTTGTTATTTATTAAAGTTGTAAATTGTGAGGGGCAGTATAAATATAATTTCTTCATTTCCAATTTGATTAAAGAAGTGATAATGATGGTTGATCATTCAAATATTGTTCAAGGAATTACTGATAATGCTCCAATTTGTAGGGCGGTTGATTTGCTTGTTGAGCGAATATAACCTCATAACTTTTGGACACAATGCATTGTTCATATCCTTAATCTTGAGTTAAGGAACATATATGTTACAAAAAATATCAAAGTAAATGAGATCACACACAATGAATGACATTAGATTACAGTAATTGTTGGAAATGCTATTTTGGTAAAAAATTTTGTTATTAATCATAACATGAGAGTTTTTATATTCAGCGATTTCATCAATTTGAAAATGTTTGCTATTGCTGAAACTAAATCTGCTTCAATTATTGTGATGTTAAGAAAATTTAAACAAATTAAAAGTGCACTTCACGTAGTGATGACTAGTGAAAGATAGCCGTGCTATTCTGAGAATGATGTGGGAAAGACGAGATATGCGAAGGAGAAAATATTTGATGATTTTGGTGCGATAAAGTTAAATATGTTTTATCTTTTACTGATCCTATTTATCACATGCTTCAAGCTGCAAATACAGATAAACCATGATTGCACTTGATTTATGAGAAGTGGGACACAATGTAATGTAAAGTGCAAAAATAAATATATAAATATGAAAGAAAAAAGAATGATGAAGACTCAAGTTTCTAAAGTGTTGTACTAAAGGTAGAGCAAAAGTAACGCGCCCTTGCATTGCTTAGCTCATTCCTTAAATCCGAGGTAAATTTTTATGTTTTTGCTTTCTAGTTTTTTTTTTTCATTAATTCAGAATCACATAAATCTAAATTTTTATTTTATTTTTTACATTCTTGAAAGATATTCAAGTAAGGATTGACTCGAGGAGAATCCTCAACAAAAGAAATTTGAAATTTTCAAATATGAGAAAAATTTATTTGAAGCGTTATTTTTCAAATGATAACAAGAGAAGATAGATAAATGTGGAGTTGGTTAAGTTTTTTTAAGATATTTACATGAATTTGGAGATCAAGAGTCATTAAATGATAGGAAAAAGATAAATCTAAAGATGTGGTGGTTGTTTTGTGGAGCTTCAATGCCTTTACTTCAAATAATTGCTAAATAACTTTGAACAGATTTCCCCCTTCTCATGTTATGAGAGAAATTAGAGCACTTATTAATTCATACAATCAATAAAGAAGAATAAAATAAATTCACGAGATGAAGATTTAGTTTATGTGCATACTCACCTTCATTTGTTATTAAGAAAGACTTCAAATTACATGAATGATAATAAGAAGATGTGGGATGTTGCAGGAGATGAATTTGAGACCCTTGACGATATGAGAATTTTGAAGATTGTGAACCTTTCTCTTGATAAGCCAGAGTTAGAATCTACGATAATTGAAAATGATGATAGTGTATATGAACTATGAAGTAGAAGTACATGTCAAAGAAGCCATTCATTATTTTATTTCTTTTAATGAATTAACGTAGTTAAATTTTGATGAAATATAAGCTAATATGTATTCTTAAGCTTGCATGTTGTAGGTCATAAACTAACGATAAATCTATGGACATTTTAGTTTTTGAAAGTTAATGTCATTAACTTTTCTCTTTTATTATTTAATATATACATATATTTTTAATAATTTTTATTATAACGGCGTTTCCGACACATGTCAGTGTGTTATATTTTAAATAAAACTCATGTTCTGTGTTTATGTCGTGTATGTGTCCCCATGTCATTGTCAGTGTAACATAGGTGCTACGATATGTAAATATTTTTTGGTAGAGTTTACATGCATACCACCTAATTTTTATGCATTAATGTCTCATATCTAAACTTTCATGTTTACATTCATAAGGTTTAAATTTTTAACATCAAATAAAAATATTATTATTACTTATTTTTTTAAAATGAAATATATCTTATCCATGACAATATTATCATATCAAAATATTATAAATATAAACATAAAATTTAGATGTTATATCTATTTTTTTTTAATAAAATGACTGGCGGCTATGATATAAACCACCAACCACTCTCAAGTGCCTAGCTACTAGATCCAGCACTGCAAGACAGATGTACTGAAGCGGGATCGAATTCATGATCCTAGATGACTTACGCTAGGCTGCACTACCAAAAAGTCATGACGAGCGAAATAAATGTTAGATCTATAAATACATAAGATTAATAATTATTTGCTACGTACATAAATTTCTAATTAAAAACTGGGATAATTACATACAAATTACAAGAAACATTGCTATTTACAAATCAAACACCAATGTTATTTTTTGAACTACGAAATCGATGTATTTACGAGTGTCACGACCAATTTGTTATGATTTTCATAAAAATGAAAAAAATATGGATTTGATTTTAATCATGATCTTTGATATTTGACTTCCAATTTTAAAAATGGATGGAAGAGGTTGCTTGACTGTAATCGCACCAAAATTGTACTCTTTGTCCAACAAAAACAGTTCTCCAGTGTCTGTCTACTTGGCGAGCCTGTTGCCCGCCGGAGCCCTGACATTTTTTCCCATGCACCCTCCCCGGTTTCTCAGTCTGCATAGCATATAGGATGCGAAGCAAACCAACTACGTACCGGTCGATACAGCAGACCCACATGGCCTCCTCGCTCCCTCTAGTTGTCTCCCTCAACTGCATCGAGGATACTTCCTTCGAACAAGAAGCTCTCGCCGGCGTAGCTTCCGTTGAGCACGTAGGTCTATCTCACCTCACCGACGGACGGATCGAATCCGCTGTTGCCATCCTCCTCCATTCCCTTGCATTCCTTCCCCGCGCGGCGCAACGCCGGATCCAGCCCTGGCAGCTTATTCTCTGCCTCGGTTCTTCCGATCGTGCGGTAGACTCTGCCCTCGCCGCCGATCTAGGCCTTCGCCTGGTTCACGTCGATGTCAATCGCGCTGAGGAGATCGCGGACACCATTATGGCGCTCTTCCTTGCGCTTCTTCGCCGTACGAACCTCCTTTCTCGGTACTCATCATCATCCTCCTCGGCGTCGGGTTGGTTCGGATCAATCCAGCCACTGTGCCGGGGTATGCGGCGGTGTCGTGGACTTGTGCTTGGAATCATTGGGNTTTCCTTGCGCTTCTTCGCCGTACAAACCTCCTTTCTCGGTACTCATCATCATCCTCCTCGGCGTCGGGATGGTTCGGATCAATCCAGCCGCTGTGCCGGGGTATGCGGCGGTGTCGTGGACTTGTGCTTGGAATCATTGGGCGCTCTGCCTCTGCACGGTGCCTGGCCATCAGAAGCCTTGCGTTCAGAATGAGTGTACTCTATTTTGATGTAAATGAGGTATCTTTTTTTTTATTTTTAATTTTTTTCTTTCCAGTTCCATGCTGAAGTTTTGCCCTATTCTGCCGTCATACTGTTTTACTTTGCTGTCGTTCTTATCCACAGTTAAGATATGCTTGTTGGCTTTTTGATATCGTGAGAAGTAGGTCTTAGCAATTGTCATCCATGGATTCCTTGCCCCTAACATTCACAGTGAAGCTTTATTAAGTAACTTTTGTACGTTGTGCTCTACGAGCAATGCTTCCGTACAGTTCCATAAAGTCAAAACATTATGTTATATGGCATGTACACAGGAAGATAATATGTCAACATCCCATTTTTTCGTGGTGAATGGTTTGGAGGTAGTGCTGTAAGTACATCGACTTATGTTGCTGCAAAGAGCATTTATTGTGTTATGTATTGCTGTGGTAGGTTTTATTTCAAAGGGAAGAAAAGTTGTCCTTTATAGAAAAATATGTTTGAATAAACATGCATAGGATGCTTGCGTTCTGTAGTTAGTAAAGCTTGGATATGCATAGTCATTGACAAATATATAGATATCTTTATTATTTATCAATAATTCTACAAATTTTAATAATCTATACTCTGAATATTTATGTTGAGGCGTTCATTTGAAGTAATTAGAGAATAAGAAAAATATGATTCTTATTTCTCTGTTGTAACTATCAGCTAAAGGTGTGATTTATGTGTAGTGCTGATGAGTCTACAGAATGTAAGAGGCTTACAATTGCTCTATGTGAAGAGGTTGTGGACTTGATGCTAAAGGAAAAGTTTGATATAAAATGATAGATGGGTGGATGGAAGTTTTTCAAGGAAGTCATGTGAGTTATGATTATCAAGACTTGGATTTTTTTTTTAGTCCTGACACGATATTGAGGAAAAATTATTCTAGCAACTGCTCGCTTAATCAATAGAATTCCCTCTAGAGTAAGTAGTTCCAAAAGTTTTCTGAATTATTTGGTGAATTTCATTTGTACAAATAGCTTGTCAAAGATTTCACTTAAAGATTTTGTATGCATTGCCCATGTTCACATCTATAAACAAGATCAGGTAAAACTTGATCCAAAAGCTCTTACCTGTATATTAATCAGATGTTTTACCCCACAAATGTGGTCCAAGTGTTATCATCCGCTCACAAAAGGGTTTCTTATTTCATTGGTTGTCCCTTTTAAAAAACTTGTAGCTTCTTCACTCAAATTTATATTCAGGGAGATTTTTAAATTAAAGCTAACTAACTTTGATAATATTTTTCATATTAATATTTCTATAACTCAAATTCTATAAATACAATCCCGGTAAAAATTTTTCCCCTTCAGATATATACAAGAAATAACATGCTCAGAGTTCCCTTTCAACTGTAGCACTTAGTATCATTATCGAGTAACATTAAATAGGCCACTGCTACTCATTTATACCATCTTCAAGTACACCCCCATTTATAAATTTTCTCTCTTATAGCTTTCATAACGAAATCAATATTTGCCTATTTTCATTCCACAAATTCTATTTGAGGTACATGAAAATAGAAATTATAAGGAAGTTATGAGAAAGGAGATGAATGTCTTAAAAAAATTATAGGGAGATTGTTGAATTGCTAAAAGAAAAAAAGTGGGATGCAACTGGAACTTCATGGTCTAATACGAAGTAATTGGGAGTTTGGAAATGCACAAAATAAAATTGGTAGCAAAAAGATATACTCAATTATATAAGATTTATTTTCAAGAAACCTTTGCACCTATAAAATTAAATACTATTTATATTCCAATATCCCTATATAACAATTTGATTTAAGAAAATGCTTTCTTATATGGTGATGTCGAAGAAGAGATTTATATAGATTTACCACTACTTTTTGATTGCTCTTTTAAAAAGAATCATGTATGTAGGTTGAAATAGGCTTTATATGGACTAAAATAATTATGAAGAGTTTGATATGATAGATTTACAAAGGCTGTAGTGGGAATTGGATACAAACAAAGCATAAAAGTTCATACTCTCTTGATAATAAAATCTTAATCCTTATTATATATGTTGATGATATGATTGTTATAGGTGATGACAATCAAGAAAAGGAAAATTTCTTTAAGGTTCACTGAAAAATTCATAATCGAATAATTTTTAATCATAAACGGCACTCAATCTGAACAAAGAATATTTTTCTTATGAAAAAAATGCATAAACTTGCTGAAAGAAATCAAATTAACACAGTACAAGCTATCAAAAACAACAACAACAACAACAATAACAACAACAAGCCTTTATCCCACTAAGTGGGGTTGGCAAGCCATATGGATCTTTAATTGAACAAGAAAAAAATTAGACTATGATATAGTAATTGATGCAGATACAGGATAATATCAAAAGTTAATAGGAAAATTAATCTACTTGTCTCACTCTTTGTCCTGACGTTGCATTCACCACAAGTCTAGTCAGTTAATTCATACTCAAACCTAATGATGCACACTTGCAAACCCCCTATAAAATGCTTTGTTGCTTTAATCAAGCATATGATAAGAGATTATATACAAGAGACGTTATACCTTACAAGTTGAAGGACACACAAATGCATACTACGTTAAATTATTCATGGATAGAAAGTTCACTTCAAGGTATTGAAGATAGTTGAGAGAAAATCTCATAACTTGGAGGTGCAAAAAACATCATCTGCTTCATGATGAAATGCTGATTGAGCCATTGCCTAAGGGATTTGTGAGACTTATGGATAAAAACATTATTAGAAGATTTAAAAATAGAGGGAAAAAAGCTTGTAAAATACATTGTTATTTCAAATTGACCATCAACATTGCACATAATCTAGCGGAAGACAATTGTATTAATCATGTTGAGGTTGATAGCAACTTCATATAAGAGAAATTTGAAAGTAGCCTGATTTGCACTCATATGTGCAGAAAAGGAATTAATTGCATAATATTCTCACCAAATTTGAGAGTTTCTTTATTGTTTTCTTTTCTACAATAGGGTTAGGAGATGATCCCCAGACAAAGAAGGTCCTTCAAATGTAGATATTAATGCCTCAAAAAAGAGCAAAACATGTGAGTTGGTGAGTTTACTTGAAGGTGGCTGCAATGAGTTTTCACTTTGAAATACCAAAAGATGGATCACTAGAGAGTTATAAAGTTAAGCTAGATGATGAAGGGTATATTCAAATACATATGGCTTAGATCATCAAGGGACATTTGCTTTATTTGCTAAGATGAGTTGTGTGAGAGTTCTATTATCTTTTGAAGCTAATTATGGTTGAGAATTACTATAATTTTATGTAAAAATGCATTCATTCATGAAGATTCTGAACTAGAGATTTCTATGGAAATCCTAACTAGATTTTGAAGACGAAGATGTATTGCTTCTAATCAATTATGCAAGTTAAAGAAGGCCTAGTATCGAATACGGATTGAAATAGTCTCAATGAGCATGGTTTGGAAGGTTTTCAAATGTAATGTTAATCATAGGACACAAACAATGTTACGAAGATATTCATTGTTTAGAAAGCACTTAAAATCATGGGGAGTTATGGTTCCTTTGGTGTATGCTGGCGATATAATTTTAACTCGGATTATAGAAAGGAAAAAAGGGTTTTCAGGTAATATTTTTAATCATGAAGTTTGAGGTTAATGGCCTGAGAAGGTTAAATTGCTCCCTTGAAATTAAAGGTATACACTCCAAGCAAAATCTCATTTGTCAACAAAAGTAGGCCATCAACCTCAAGGAAATGAGAAAAGTGGCTTGTAAAATAGCAAGTACACTGATAGATCCTAATCATAAACTTGGAGAAGCTGAAAATGATGCTTTTAGTGGTCAAGGATATATCAAAGCCTGGTGGGAAGGCTCATTCTCCTCTTTTATCCAAGGTTATATATAGCTTATATAGCTAGTGGAATCAGCAGGTTTGTACTCAATTTGAAGAAAAAATATGAAAAGGAATTTTGCTCAAAATAAGCACAATTCGAGTATTGGAGGCATATTCAAATGCCAATTATGTTAGGTCTCTTTTGAATAAAAGATCAACAATTGGAAATTGGACATATTGGTGGGAACCTTATAATGTAGAGAAATACATTGTAAAATTTAGTTTCAATAGCAAATATTGAAGTTTTGTTTAGAGCAATGACCCAATGTGCTCGTGAACTATTGTTGCTGAAAATCATTTTTAAGGATTTGAAAATTCAATGAGTTTACTTAAAGAGACCTTATTACAAAAAAAATTATGCGGTCAATATAGTTTATAATCTAGTGAAGCGTGGTCGACCAAAACATGTAGAGATCAACCGACACTTCATTAAAAAAAATACTAGACAATGGCTTCATTTGCATACTTTGTATATATATTGATCAACGACTCACCTAAGTGATTTAATAGTAGAGTATTTCAAACATTTGTATTCAAGTTGGGAATGTAATATGTCTATGTATGAGCTTGATGGGGAGAGTTTTAACCCATTGTTCTATGTCAAAGAAGGAAATAAGGATCCTAGAAATTCTTGCAGCGGAAGTAAAGTAGGATCAGATGCTAGAAAATAATATCTGATTGTTTATGTTAAAATTAGAAAGCTATTATTTGTATGGTTGTAGATATTCTTATCTTATTCTAGGCTAGTCTTCTATTTCCTCCTCATGTCAGTCTATATGTTGGCTCGTAGCAATTGTTTGCTACTTTGACTGTATAAATGTTGTTTTAATACTCTACAATGTCTGGTAGACCTGATATGATATTGAATTTGTTTTTTTATAACTTTAGTGTCTAGTAGACCTGATATTAATCTTATGGTGGGATCTATAGATAGATATATGTTGAATCCAATAAAGGCTGACTGGAAAATTGCGGAATGGATTTTATGCTACTTAAAAGGTTCTGTTAACACCTCTTTGATGGTTGACCAGGGTGGCATGAAACTGAAAATTTTCTTGATACTGATCTGGGTGTTGATCTCTAATGAAGTACAATAGGATATGTCTATAACTTGGATAATGTTGCTTTTAGTTAGATGTCTTCTATAGAAACAACATGCTATAGTTGCTGACTTACAAAATGATGGTTTGGCTGAAGAAGTCCTTACAAGAGTTGAGAAATGAGCTATGATGCATAGTTCCTTTCTCGTAATAATGCAATACATCTTGCTATGAACCCAAAATTTTATTCCAGGACAACTTATTCTGCGAAAATATTATTTACATAAACTTTGGTGATAGATAATGTTTACTTTTAAAAGGATAAAAGGGTCTGAGATCCCAATCCACATGCTAGCTATATTAGGCACCTGCAACGTTGAGTTATTCTATATTAATGATTAAGCGGGGGTGCTTCACAGTTGAGTTTCTACAAGACAATACAGCAGATTTGGTCTTCAAATAAGATTAGGTCAGAAGTCTTGATAAGTATATAAATATCTTATTATTTCTAGATAATTACTATATTTAAATCTTTGATAGCTGGAGCTGTTGCTAAATTCAAGCAAATTGTTATTCAAATCTTAAAAAATTTCTTAGGAAGGCCTGGATGCCAGCATCTAAAGTAATTGGAAGACATGTGATATAAATATTCTCTGAGGTACATACTTACACAGCTAAGTTGGCATTTCTCCATTTCCATGTTTTCACTGTCTGCCTTTTTATTGCTTCATACTCATCTTGTGATGAGTACAAGAAATAGATGTCATCTATGAAGCAAACAATGCACCCCTCCCAACTACCCTACGCAACTCAGCCTAAACAAAACAAAATGGGATTTGAGTCATGCTCAAGTAGTTTTCTTGAAGGTGAATGTTTTATGTTTATCTGAATTTTCATGCATTGATCTTTTAGAAATTCACAAGTTTTGTACTCACTCTGTATTAACTTACTAGTTTCTAATACTGAAATAAATGCATTGATTTCTAATGATGGCTAGTGTCCTTGCTAGAACACTTATGCAAAGGGAAAAGGAAGATTTCAGCAGAGTTCTATTACATTTCCTCCTGCTGTTCGGAAAATGGATACTCTCAATGATTTATTGGCTGCAAGTGATCTCGTTTCACTTCATTGTACATTTTCAGAGGAGCCGGTACAGATCCTAGATGCTGAATGCCTGCAACATATAAAACCTGGTAAAATCTTTCAAGAATTTACCTGTTATTCTTGTATTTTCTTTTAGTTATTTTTATCTATGAGAAGCTTTCATTAACAATTTGGTCATTAAAGACATTGTAACTTTTTTTTTTGGTATAAGAATGAGGGTCTTTTCTTGTAGGAGCTTTTGTCGTCAATACAAGTAACAGTCAGCTAATAGATGATTATGCACTGAAGCAGCTCTTGATAGATGGCACTATAGCGGGCTGTGCATTGGATGGCGCTGAGGGACCTCAATGGATGGAAGCATGGGTATGAGCTATAACTTTTGGGTATGAAACAGTATATTGACTGCTTACTAAAGATTTTCATGATGTGGTTTGTAAGATAGCATGGCATTGGTGCTTATGCATAATTTATAATTTCCTTATGCTATTAAATGTCATTTCATTTTGCTTTTACGAATTAATTATTATACCTACTATTGTCATACTTAATTATTGGTGTTTTTGGTATCATCATCGCTTCTTTTTTTTATTATAAAAGAAAAGGTTTGGATGAAATTCTTAGTTTAATTTTAGTCATGCAAAGGATAAACATATTTTCGTTTAAATTTACTTAATTTGACCATACTTGAGAGGTTCGGTGAACTTCCTTGGAGAAACCTGTTTTCTTGCATGCTGCTATACTGATCATTGGCTTGAATTTATTTCCATCTCTTTATCCTAGTCTTATTTTCTCCAAGTATTATAACTTTGGGAGCCTAACTTTTATTGTATCAATTCGTCTACTTTTCATGACGGATAGATGAGAATGAATTGTGCATGAGCTGTGACATTCTGTTTAATGTTAGGTACGTGGATTTTCCTAAGACCCAAGTGTTTTTATTGTTGGTCATTTTGTTGTTGTCATTGTGTTACCGATTTGAATATCATTGTAAACTTAGTGGTGGAGATGCGTGGCTTTATACTCATTGCTAGCACAAATCTAGTGAGTTATGATGAGCATATTAGTACTTAAAAAATTTTAGGGCTCTTTGTTTACTTGTGTTGTTTTAACCTCTATTTTTCTGAGAACATTGGGAAAATGCTTGTGATTAGAATGGGAATTATTTTTTCTATGATGGAATTGCCATTTGATGTCCTTGTTAACACCATCGACCTATGACATGTTTTACCATTATTATAGGAGACAACCCCAACGGTTTGGGTCTTCTAATCCAGTCTTTAATAGTGTTAATTTTATAGTATTGTAACCTTCAACTATGATTTTTATATAATTTCAACCGTGTTAGGCACCATAATTTATTTCCTTTTCAAGCTTTTCATGTGAAAAATTCTCTGTATCCTGTGCATTGTATGTTATTTTTTTGTGAGGGTATTTTTCTGGCAACGCTAAGATAAACTCTTCCTCTCCACTGCCTCAAATATTTTAAAACACAATATTTTGATATCACAAGTGAGAAACAAGCCCATCATTGTGGGTTCTCTGATACTTGCTCAGTGGTCAATAAGCATGGCACATGTAACAATGAAGCGCTTTGTTCCATTATCATCACTCCAAGAACTAATCCTTGGTTTTTGTTTATTTTTTTCTAGTTATGTACATTTTTCTTGGGAAAGGCGCGTGTAACACATCCTTGGAGGAATTTTTTTATATAATGGGGGAGTCTTCAAATGAAATATTATTAGCTCATATGAGATGCTCGCTAGATAGCACCATCACAGCATTATCATTTTGAAATTTACCTCCCTCATGATCAGGTACCTGTCAAGGTTGGCCAATTCAAGGGCACCTAGAAAATGCTATCTTGCAACTAGGAAAGAGTTTATCCTCCATCATAGCCTTATAAAAACCTGAACCCAGCCAATTGCACTCATCCTTTCTGTATGATCTAGCTATCTTGCAATTCTTCATTGTCATTTTTGAAATTTGACATAGCCTTGCCTCACATCACCTCTCACCTTCAAACGAGTGTCGACATATGGTATGTGAGATATCCCATTTGTGGGAAAACATCGGTTTTCTTGTCCTAATTTTTAAGAGTATCCACCTTTGACTAATACTATGCTAAATCATCTCTTTTTGTTTGGATTTAAGCTACCTATTATAGACTCCTATGATTGGATTGTCTAACCCTTGTGATCATATCGACCATCATAGAATGATCATGTCTATTGAACACTCCTCTAATGCTCTCCTATATTAGGTCTCCTTGCTACTGTGATGGGCAGGCTCACATTTAATTCTACTATGATCCATGCTAGATTATCACACCTTCGTTGAACTTGTTGGGTCCTTTGTCGAGTAGTTCATCAAAAATAGGAAGTTATTAAGGACCCTCTTACCTTTATTGAATTAACCAAAAAGAGACAACAAAAATAACAACAACAAAGTCTTTGTCCCACTAGGTGTTGTTAGATTAACCAAAAAGAAAGTTCTTTTAAAAAAAAACCTTTGAATATTCTCCTGAGAGGTTTGTCAAATTTTAGTGGTGGGCTGCGAAGTTTTTCTCGATGGTCTCTACCATGGATCTGTCAATTACTCATTATTGATTCAATTCACTCATTTATTGACGTCACTATATTGAGGCCTATATTACTGCTAATGAGGCTATTAATACCTACTTAAAACAATTCAAGTGGCCTTAGAGCTAGCACATGAATGCTTTAGAAGGGATTGCTCTGCATTAACAATAAAAATAATACAGACATCACCCTCCTTGTCAGCTTCATCTGCATCATCAATCCAATTAGGAGTATATCCCTTCAACTATCTTGCATCAACAAGTTGATGATCATTTGGGATGAGAAGAATGCTCAATAAGGGGCATTAATAAATGAAGATCTCCCGTAGTTATCTTAATAACAATATGAGTTCAAATAAGAGTATACCCCGCTCAACATTTGCCATTTTAACATTCATATGGCCAAACTCATTTAAATCGAAATCCTAAAATTATGATCAATGCTTGCCGATTTCAGTAGTCATAGGAATGAACATGATATTGAAGCATTCAGATAGCTGATGGATGAAATTGAGAGACTAATATGACAAGGTTACCTTAGTCATTGTCCAAGAATAATTTGCCAGTGACAACACTAACCTAATTGAAGGGGCAACAACCATAAAAGCATCGACATGCCAACCATCAATAAGTTAATGAGATCAGGACAATCACTATATGGCCACTTTTGTATTACCAAGTTTTGAAGGAACTGTTGTTGGGGAAATATTTCATTATCCACATTAGCATATTTTATGAGTTTGACTTATGGTTCTATGCTCGACATAAGTTCTCGCTCATTATCAACATAAGTTTAGAAAAAAAGGAAGTTACTATGAAAGTTTGGATTGTTCATTTTTTCAATAGGTATTTATACACAACATTACATAGAAAAAAATAATTAAAAGAATTGTTATAAACAATTAGACTCAATTCTCTAGAACAGTTTTCTCTTCCTCATGGAGTGATCTCCATATTTAGTGCTTTATATTATCATCACTTACCATTAACAAATACACAAATGGAGGCTACCAATCGAACCATTCTAAAAAGAAACATGATCAACTTAAAAGAACTTTAGCCAATGGGCCAAGTATATCCTTTGAGCTTACTACACCATCCCACAAACTCCGATGGATGAGATGCTTTTTAACTCGTGTTTTAACCTACGGGTTATTATCCAAGTTGACATTGGAGTTCCCAGCTTAAAGGTTTGGACCATTGATTCAAGCTACAATAAACATAAGCTTTGTTGTAACTCTTAGAGCATGTTCCAAAACCATAGACCTATCCTTGCTTAGGACAACCATTTATCACTTGACGGTTCACACCAGTCCAATTGATACAAATTCTCAAAGATATTGAGAAAGGAACTCAATACAAGAAACTTTTCCTTCTAGGATGACCCTTATGTGATGAGTAATATAGTTAAATAATCTTGAATTGAAGACACTTCCCCAAACATGGAATGTAAAAAACCTCTTTAATATGACCAGTTTCTCAAGGCATTTACTTCAATAATAAACTTCAATTTGCTTTTTAAAATATGACGCTGTCTCAATCGCCTTGAGGTATAAAGCCTAAAGGCATACGCCTAGGCGTTAGTCTCACTGATAATATTGATGCTTAAGCCCCCTTTTTTGTGTGCCTCAATTCGAGGCACACCTCAATGCTTAAGCTTCAAATGTCTTTTTAAACAATAGTTTTTTCAATTGTTGTCAGATTTCATCTTTGATTATTGTCTTATAACAATATATAGCAAAATTCAAGCAAGTACATGTTTGATTTATTTTTTTTTATTTTACTACAGGTAAATGCTCCTTTTACTCTCTTTTCCTTCAATAGCACTTTGGGTGTTTTTTGATGTAAAAGATCTTGAAGTAAAAAATAAATAAAAATTATTTAACATTTATATATGAAGAAGTCCACCCTCCAACAATGCTAAAAAATTCACAAAAAAAAAAAAGAAGAAACTCACACATGTAACCCCATTAATTTTCTTTTTCTTTGATGATAATGTATAGCCGAATTTGCTAACCAATAGTTGGTTTAGGATTTTTTTTAAAACTTAATCCTTAAAAAATAAATAAAATTCTTTTAAATTTTTAAGGAAAGATATCCATCAAGGCAAACATCCGCAAAATAAAATTTCAGCCAATTTCAATGAATGTGTAATCATAACCAATTATAAAAATTTCACTAAACTCATGATATAGCAAGGTACATAAAAAAGAATCAAAATTTTTATATCAATTTTGATCTCAAATTCATTGATTCTAGAAATGTCGCAATTTCATCCTAAAAAAATCCGAAATTCAAAATTAGTTTAAAAATCCAGACAATAGTGTGTTCCCCCAAATTTTTGTGAGAAGAGCACAGACATTGAAGAACTTATAGCAAAAAAAAAAAAAGAAGAAAAAGAAAAAAAAAGACAAAAAAAATGTCACAAAAAGTATACAAATTCTCTAAAATTGGTACAAACTCATAAAAATATTGATTACTAGTCAAACCACCAATTTTCATGTTGTATCCTTTTTTTTCTTTACTTTTGCCTTACATTCCAAATGGCTGCATCAAACTTCATTTCTATTTCATTGGTTGTCGAGTTTGACAATTATAGTCTTATTTAAAGAAGAACATGAGAACTTCAAAATTGGGCAAAAAACTTGACCATATTGATTCCAATTTATGGTACTAAGATGATCATCTCTTTGTTAGGTTAATTTTGTTCAAAGAAAGTCTAACAAACCTCAATCGTCCCTCGTAGTTTTAACTCATATGAGATAGTTTTATCCTTTTTTTAGTGGAATATCATAACATGGGTAAAAATTGCAATATCATCTAGACCCCTTGGGGGTATATATATATATATATATATATNTGCCTTACAAAGTGATGGTTTGGCTGAAGAAGTCCTTAAAATAGTCAAGAAATGAGCATGATGCATAGTTCCTTTCTCGTAATAATGCAATACATCTTGCTAAGAACCCAAAATTTTATTCCAGGACAACTTATTCTGCGAAAATATTTTTTACCTAAACTTTGGTGATAGATAATGTTTACTTTTAAAAGGATAAAAGGGTCTGAGAACCCAATCCACATGCTAGCTATATTAGGCACCNAATATGCAGTACAAGGGACTTAAGATTAGTTCAAACTCATTTAAATGCCTAGATAGTGTCACGAAGGCCCCGGTGAGCTTGGAATTACCAAGGCGGGAGTTGATAGTCGAATGAAGGAAACACATCTAACAGCTTCATTTCATCACAAAGGTAAAAATCCAAAACACAAAAGAGCCATTCTAGTTCAGAAAACTTATATATACAATAGATTGTTCATATTTAAACATTTACATTCAAACATAAAATAAACTAAACTGTAATACTTATCAGCTTGCGCTCCATGACACCTGCACACATACTCTCTGGGGTCCATCTAATCTACAACTGGTTCTCCTATAAAAATATTAGCAACTGTGGTTTGAGTTAAAACTACTCAGTGAGTAAATATTTCTAAATTATAATAATTCTCATTTTAAAATCTTTTGGAAAACGATATTAAAATTAAAAGACTGCAGTAAAAGAGAGTAGTAAAGAAATTAATTTCATTTCCTTTGTTTCGATTACACTTTTCATAATTGGGAGTCACCGTCTAAAGGTATACTTAATAAAATTATATGTTTAACCTTTTTAAACACCATAAATTTAGGCAACCTTTTTTCTTTATATTTTCATTTCCATTTCTATTTTCATTTCATGCACGACTACATTGCATTTTTCTGTCGATACCATTTAGGGGTGATTTCTATATGCATACATACGTCATATTTTATTCATTTTTATATTACATTTAACATTTAAAAGAAAACTTACATTTAACACTTAAAAGAAAACATGAAATTTTGCATTTTAAAAATAAAAACTGGGAAATAACAAGAACATGTGTAAATTAACCAAATTATTGTAAAAGAAAAGCATCTTACCCACCTGAACAGCGTCGTCTTCTATCATTTTCCTTAGACCATTTTAGCTTTTAGGCGCACCTATAATAGCAATTTAAACGTAATCAGCTTCTTGTTCAGTGCTAATCTTCTCTCCTATTGCTTCTAGATTTTCTATCATTAGTTTTATAATTTGCCTATNTGAGTCCTTGTTGATATGCTTCAAAAATTTCAGCTACTATTTCAATAAAATATTGCGTTCGTTTCCCGTGGACGCAGGTCAGTTGACCGAACCACGTAAATTCCTGTGTTCCATTTTCTTTACATTTTTTGTTTGGTTTATTGCTTGCAACGTGTTTATATCCATTCTTTCATTTGTTTAGCAATGTTTAAGCTGGTTATATTAATTCATGTTGAATGTTATTTTTTGGTGGTATTATTAGCATGGCTACTAAAAACAAAAATGTTGTCACTCCTGCACTTTGGGAGAAGGACACCAAATTAATATTCTGTGACCTATGCATNTAAGTAAATTCCTGTGTTCCCTTTTCTTTACATTTTTTGTTTGGTTTATTGCTTGCAACGTGTTTATATCCATTTTTTCATTTGTTTAGCAATGTTTAAATTGGTTATATTAATTCTTGTTGAATGTTATTTTTTGGTGGTATTATTAGCATGGCTAATAAAAATAAAAATATT
Source organism: Phalaenopsis hybrid cultivar (assembly GCA_002079205.1). Classification (NCBI taxonomy): domain Eukaryota; kingdom Viridiplantae; phylum Streptophyta; class Magnoliopsida; order Asparagales; family Orchidaceae; genus Phalaenopsis; species Phalaenopsis hybrid cultivar. Next base: position 71,011 of record JXCR01127648.1, read on the forward strand.
GCCACTCCTGCACTTTAGGAGAAGGACACCAAATTAATATTCTGTGACCTATGCATATGTGAAATTGATAAGGGAAATAGACCAATAACATTTTTCAATAAGGAAGGTTGGGATAACATCGTTAGCAAATTCAAGGAGATGACAGGTAGGGAATATGATAGACTCCAATTGAAGAATAAATAAGACCAGCGTAAGAAATATTGGAAACTGTGGAGTGATTTGAAGCGTGGCTCCACTGGATTAGGATGAGATCCGGTGAATAGAACAATTGAGGCGTCAGAGGATTGGTGGCAAGAAAGGCTTGCAGTAAGATATTATTGAGTAATTCTTTTTAATTTTAATAAGTTCTATTTTTGATTTCTAATAACCTTTCATTNAACATTTTTCAATAAGGAAGGTTGGGATAACATCGTTAGCAAATTCAAGGAGATGACAGGTAGGGAATATGATAGACTCCAATTGAAGAATAAATGAGACCAGCGTAAGAAATATTGGAAACTGTGGAGTGATTTGAAGCGTGGCTCCACTGGATTAGGATGAGATCCGGTGAATAGAACAATTGAGGCGTCAGAGGAGTGGTGCCAAGAAAGGCTTGCGGTAAGATATTATTGAGTAATTCTTTTTAATTTTAATAAGTTTTATTTTTGATTTCTAATAACCTTTCATTCTCTTTTACAGATTGTTCATGCGGTAAAGAAGTTCAGATTAGCTGGGATTGAACCAGAATTGGAGGGCAAGTTACAAATGATATTTGGTGGGGTGGTAGCTACAGGAAAATTTTCAGCTGCCCCTAGCCAAACAATTTTTGAAACAACCCCCGAGAATGTGGTCGTGGAATTGTCAAATGATTCTGCAGAATTCCGCAGTGTTGAGCCACCTGAAATTCAATCCACCAACTGTGCNAGCAAAGAAGTTCAGATTAGCTGGGATTGAATCAGAATTGGAGGGCAAGTTACAAATGATATTTGGTGGGGTGGTAGCTACAGGAAAATTTTCAGGTGCCCCTAGCCAAACAATTTTTGAAACAACCCCCGAGAATGTGGTCGTAGAATTGTCAAATGATTCTGCAAAATTCCGCAGTGTTGAGCCACCTGAAATTCAATCCACCAACTGTGCGAAGCGCCCCCGGAACGAAAGCAAGAGAAAGAGTGGACCTGCATCTATGAGGGAGCAGCTCTCATACCTAGTGGACTCATCTAATGATGCCCCTCACAGAGTTCAAAAAACCTCGGTTTATGAGGTCATTGGACTTCTTGAAGAAAATCCAGAATTTACAGGTTATCGTGATCTTTTCTAATTTGCTGTAGACCTCTTTCGTGATTCCCTTTATCGAGACTTCTTCACAGCACTGAGCAAAGAGCGACGACTAAAATACATACGTTATTATTATAACCGTCGTGACTTGTGAAGTTGACCTCATTAGTTCACATTGTGGTTGTTTATGATTTGATACTAGACTGATGCACTTCATTCCATCTATGATTACTCCTGAATGTAGACTTTTTCATTTGTGGTTGTTTGTCATTTTTATGAAACTGATTTACTTCATTCCAAAGGATGTTTAAGTTATTTGTTTTCCAATTATAGTTCATATGTGTGGCTGTTTTATTCCATCTATGAGCTTAACTGTATTTCAAAGTATAATGTATAATTCATATTATCATGAACCCAGAAGAAGTCCGACGCCGACGGCGAAATGCAACCATAAATATACTAGTGCATTACTATAATACGTATGTCGACCGTGAGCAGTGTTACACATCATCTCAGATCGGAGACAAATGGATAAGAGAAATGATTTCAGGACACCCAACGAGATTTCAAAACATCTTCCGCATGTCCTAGGATGTTTTTAGTGATCTATTATTAGATCTAAAAACATCTCATGGACTTCACAGATCTTCTAGGACAACAGACCGTGAAATATTAGACATAACACTTTATATTTTATTACAGAACGAGTCAATCCGGGGAGCCATGAAACGCTTCCAACACTCATTTGAAACAATAAACATATATTTCTCAGTTGGTTTGAGTTCTCTTGTCAGTATAATAAAACCCACAGATCCAACGTTTGCAAGAACGCTAGTAGAGATTCGCAACGATGCCCGATACATGCCATATTTCAAGGTAGACATTCATACTTCAAATAAATATTACTGGATTGTATATTGAAATGATT
>JXCR01127648.1:78718-90631 GCA_002079205.1 Phalaenopsis hybrid cultivar
CAGTCCAACCACCAATTTTCATGTTGTATCCTTTTTTTTCTTTACCATTGCCTTACATTCCAAATGGCTGCATCAACCTTCATTTTTCTTTCATTGGTTGTCGAGTTTGGCACTAATAGACTTATTTAAAGAACATTAGAACTTCAAAATTGGGCAAAAAACTTGATCATCTTTGATTCCAATTTATGGTACCAAGATGATCATCTCTTTTTTAGGGTAATATTGGTTCAAAGAAAGTCGAACAAACCTCAATCGTCCCTCATAGTTTTAACTCCTATGAGATAGTTTTATCCTTTTTTTAGTGGAATATCATAACATGGGTAAAAATTACAATATCCTCTAGACCCCTAGGGTTATATATATATAGTTAGTATTTTATAATTTTTAAAGCAAAGTACCAATTACAAATTGTGATCGTAAAAAGCCATTAAACGGTAGCATGTTTGCGTTATCCATGCAAAATTTGAATGCTTAATATGCAGTACAAGAGACTTAAGATTAGTTCTAACTCATTTAAATGCCTAGATAGTGTCATGACGACCCAGTGAGCTTGGAATTACCAAGGCGGGAGCTGATAGTCGAACGAAGAAAATATATCTAACAGTTTCATTTCATCACAAAGGTAAAAATCCAAAACACAAAAGAGTCATTCTAGGTAAGAAAACTTATATGTACGATAGATTGTTCATATTTAAACATTTTCATTTAAACATAAAATAAACTAAACTGTAATACTTATCAGCTTGCGCTCCACGACACCTGCACACGTTCTCCCTGGGGGCCATCTAATCTAAAACCGGTTCTCCTATAAAAATATTAGCAACTGTGATTTGAGTTAAAACTACTCAGCGGATAAATATTTCTAAATTATAATAATTCTCATTTTAAAATCTTTTGGAAAATGATATTAAAATTAAAAGATTGCAGTAAAAGAGAACAATAATGAAAATAATTTTATTTCCTTTGTTTTGATTACACTTTTCATAATTGAGAGTCACCGTCTAAAGGTATACTTTATAAAATTATACGTTTAATCTTTTCCAACCCACCATAAATGTAGACAACCTTTTTTCTTTCTATTTTCATTTCCATTTCTATTTTCATTTCGTGCATGAGTACATTCCATTCTTCTGCCGGTACCATCTTGGGGTGACTCCTATATGCATGCATACATCATATTTTATTCATTTTTATATTACATTTAACATTTAAAAGAAAACTTACATTTAACATTTAAAAGAAAACATGAACTTTTGCATTTTAAAAATAAAAAATTTGGAAATAACAAAAACATGTGTAAATTAACCAAATTATTGTAAAAGAAAAGCATATTACCCACCTGAATAGTGTCGTCTTCTATCATTTTCCTTAGACTATTCTAGCTTTTAGGTGCACTTATAATAGCAATTTAAACGTAATCAACTTCTTGTTCAGTGCTAATCTTCTCTCCTATTGCTTCTAGATTTTCTATCATTAGTTTTATAATTTACATATTTAATTAGCTATTTCTTTATCTATAAAAATATATTAATATACATATATATACATGAACATTTAATTTAATTTTTATGTTAAAGCTAAGCGAGAAAAGGGAGAGGAAAACTTAAGGTATAAAGTTAAATTGCAAAAATTAATTAATATTTTTCATGTTTAAAAGGAAAATAAGAATCCTCATTTAAAATTTATTTATAATTAAGTTTTTATTGAGTTAGGTGTTTAAAAAGAAAAAATTTGAATGCTTTAACATAAAAATTAAACTGAATATTCCTCGATACAAGGCTCTTATAAGCCCCACTTTACCTAGGGATTGCTCGCAGTCTCCTCCTACCTCTCTACAAGCCACGCGACAGAGAGAACCCGACACCTCCTTCCTCTTCCAGCACTTGGGTAAGACACAGAAGCTCTCCCCTCCTCTTCTTCGCTTGGGTAGGCCGCTTGAGCCATCTAGGTACTCAAACGAGCTTCTCCTTCTTCTTCGTCTTTTCCTTTACGGCTCACGACAATCGAAAGAGCTGATCGGGCTCCCTTCGTGTGAGGAAACTATTGCACGAACTCTCCCTCTTCTCTAGCTTGGTTACCAGTAACCTCCTCATTCTGCTTCTTTTTATTTTCTCTCTACTGTTGTTTCTTCTTCTTCCTCCTCTTCTTCTTTTTCCTCTAGTTTACTCTCTCGCTCTCTCACAATCCCTCTGTCTCTCTCGCGCTCTCTCACTCTCTGTGTGTGTGATTTTTGAATGAGGGTAGACGAGGAATAAACCTCGTCTTAATGTTCCCATGAGCGATGCTGTCTCGCTCGAAAGACATGCACACCAGGTGTCGTTACCAAGTTATTTTTTTGTTAATTAATTTAATTTAATTATTCTTAAACTCTTTATCATTGCAATTTTCTCTCATAAAAATTTGACTTTCAAAATTTATTGTACAAGAATATACTTTGTACCTTAACGGAAAATGTGTGAATATTTTTCTCTCATTTTTTATTTTTTCTTGCATTTGGCATCTTTTTCAGTCCCGTGCTTCCATAATACACAGACAAAAGGAATCTCTCTACTCATGAGCTGTTTCACATCATAATCTATGATTATTTCTGGCTCATCTACAGATGTCAGGTCAGGTTGAAATCTATAGGGTTTGTAAAGAACTTACTAGTCTCATCAGCAATATACTTCCGTAACAAAGAGATGTGAAACACATTATTTATCTCGTACATATGTGCTGATAGTGCGATCCTGTATGCCACCTTCCCAAGCTTTTTTATGATTTCATACAGACCAATATATCATGGACTCAACTTCTCAGACTTTCCAAACCACTTAACTCCCTTCATCAAACTGACCTTTAGAAAAACAAATTTCCCCACTTCAAATTCTACTCGTTAGTGTCTAGCTTCATAGTATTTTATCTATCTATCTTGGATTGCTCTCAGTTTTCCATGAATTAGTTGGATTTTCTCAGTTGTTTCATCAACTCAATCAACACCAACTAATTACCTTTCACTCATTTCTGCCCAACAAAGAGGTGTTATGCATTTTCTTCCATAAAGGTCTTCATAAGAAGCCATACCAATAATAGTCTAGAAACTGCTTTTGTAGCAAAATCTATCAGAGGTATGTGCATTTCCCAGTTTCCACCAAAATTAAGAACATTTCTAATATTTGGATTGCTCTCTCTGATTCACCGTCTGTTTGGGGATGAAAAACTGGACTAAATGTCAATTGAGTGCCCAAAGCCTCTTGAACTTTTTTCCATTGTGTGGATGTGAATCTACCATCTCAATCTAAAATAATAGACTTTGGGACTCCATGCAGTCGCACAATTTCATCAACATAAATTCTGGTCAATTTGTCCACAGAATCTACCTGTCTGATAGGCAAGAAATGTACAGACTTGTTCAGACGATCAATAATCACCCATACAACATTACGACCCTACCTTGATCTCGGTAGTCTCATTATAAAGTCCATAGCAACATCTTCCCTTTTCCACTCTGGTATAGGCAATGGTTGCAACAACCCACTGGGCTTTTGATGCTCAGGCTTAACCATCTGACAAGTAGGACACCTTGCCACGAAATCCGCTACACCGCACTTCTATCCTGACCACCAAAATAAACTCTTAAGCTCCTGATACATATTATTGCTTCTTGATCATATATTCTGAATAGTGTGCCTCATACTGCACTTGTTTGCTTAAATCATTCACATTAGGAATACAAATTCTACCATTGTACTTCAACATCTTTTCTTCTCCAATCTAATGCGAATTGCCTTACATTTACCTGATTAATTATATTTCGAAAATTTGCATCATGTGGCAATGCATCTCGTATTATGTCCTTCAAAGTTGACTGAATGAACATCTGATTTAAAAAATCGAAACTTTCATTATTTGGCGTCACTATTGATAACTGTAAACACTCCATATCTTTAATCAACAGTTCATGTTGTGTAATTACCCAGTTAGCACTGCCACTTGCATTCCTGCTTAGCATGTCAGCCACAACATCTGTTTTCCCCTTGTGATATTTTATATCCAGATCATAATCTTTGATAAGCTCAAGCCATCTCCTTTGCCTCAAATTCAGCTCTTTTCGGGTGAAAATATACTTCAAAATTCAGTGATCAGTGAATACTTCACTCTTGACGCCATACAAATATTTCCTCCATATCTTCAAATCAAACACAACTGCTGCAAGTTCCAAATCATGTGTCAGATAATTCTTCTCATGATTCTTCAATTGTCTAGAGACATACGCAATTAATTTACTATGTTGCATAAGGACACACCCAAGTCCCCTTAAAGATGCATTACCAATTACCATAGATCTGAAAGCCTTCTTTTCCTGAGTGTGATTAAACACATCCTTAACTTCTGGAACTTCTTCACAACGATTTGTATATTCAAATTTCACTGCCTTCTGAGTCAATTTGGACAGACATTGCGATTTTAGAGAACCCCTCAACGAATCTTCTGTAATAACCTACCAGACCTAGGAAACTCCGAACATTTGTAATAGTGGTTGGTCTAGGCCAAGCAGCTCGCTTTAATCTTGTTCTGGTTCATTGTGATTCCTTCACAGCTAATGATATGCCCCAAAAATGCTGTGCTCCTCAACCATAATTCACACTTTGACAACTTAACATACATTCTGTTCTCCTTCAGTGTGTGCAAAATAGTTTGAAGATGATCTATATGATGAATCTCATCATTGTAATAGATTAATATGTCGTCGATGAAGACTAACAAATCTATCCATAAATTTTTTAAAGATTATGCTCATCGGGCTCGTAAGGATTGCGGGTGCATTTGAGAACCCCAAATTCATTACAACAAATTTATAATGTCCATATATGGTGCTGAAAGCTGTCTTTGCAATATTATCTTCTTTAATTCTAAATTGGTGATAACCCGAGCTCAAATCAATCTTGGAAAACACTGAAGCCCTTTTCAACAGATCAAAAAGATCATTGATCCTCGACAGAGTATACTTGTTCTTGATTAAGAGCTTGTTTTATTCTCAATAATTAATTCGTAGCCTTAAGCTCCCATTTTTCTTCTTAACAAAAAATACTGGAGCTCCCTAAGGGGAACTGCTTGATCTGATAAATTCCTTTCCCAATAAGTCCTGTAGCTGGCTTTTCAATTCTTGTACTTCCTTGATTGTCATTCTATGAGGTGCTTTCGTCATTGGTTCTGCTTCTGGTATTAAATCGATAGGGAAATCTCTCTTCTTGGAGGCAAACCTGACAAATTATCAAAGAGCACATCTGGGTACTCTTTCACTACTGGTATATCTTCTAACTTCTTTAGTTCATCCACAATATGAATGACTTGAGTTAAGAAGCCTTGATACCCTTTTACTAACAATTTTCATGCCTTCAAATTGTATATCATCATGGATAGGACTCCACTATCTCCGACAAACTTGAATGCTTCTTCTCCAGAGATACTGAATTTAACTATTCTTTTAGAGTAATCAATAGTTGTGAAGTGATTAGATATGCAATCCATCCCTAGGATCACTTCGAACTCAGTAAGTGGTAGCCTTGAAACTTCTATTGCAGAAGGATAGATTAATATAAAAGCTTCTATTAGCCATCATGTGAGACCCATTAGGTAGAAAAAAGGGATAAGACGGAGAATTCTGAATGCTTTAGAGCTCACAAACTCTTCAGAGATAAACAAATGGGATGCCCTGATATCAAATAAAATTTGGACCAATATATTTTGAATAGATATAAAACTAATAATCAAAGAGAATATAAACTCTTGCATTTTAAATAAAGATTTAGCAGATTTGTTGAGATAAAGAAATACTTGTAATGACGTCAGGTGAATATTTTTGCTTCCTACCGAGCCAGTGTATAAACTCTAGGCTACACACCTCGACGGGTCTGGCTCGGAGTTGGAACTGATCCTGACAACTCAAATGCGCTTTGTTTGTTGAAAGTCTTTAAATAGGTGGAGTGCTAGCTCTGGCATCAACCTAAGGTCTTTGGCCTTATGTAGGGCAAGACTTCACCATGTGTCTGTGATGATGATACCAAAAATAGGTGTTGGCGTCTGGCAAGTATTCTCCTCTATATGCCCTTTCACACTTGGCACATATGATCATACTGCTACTGCTGCTGCTACTGCTGCTGCCAGTGCCACTACTAGTACCACTTGCTGCTGGGTTGGGGCTTCTTCATGCTAGACTGACTGCCCAGAATAGGTGGCTTGTCCTAATCTAAACCTGTCATCTCCACTCATCTTTTGGAAATCACTACATCTCTGCGTAGCCAGTAAATCAATCTCTATCCTCCTCGCCCTCTTCACCAGGACCGAATAATTCTCTCAATGTCAAGAGTGATTAAAGGCTGTCTAATGACATCCTTCAATCTCGAGAGAAACCTTTGACACATTTCCTCGACATTGGAGATTAACTGAGGTGCATGCCTGGACAATGTCGTGAACTCGACCTCATAGTACATAGTAGAACGGTCGCCCTGCACAAGCCTGATGAACCAGTCCTGCATCTGTCTTCTGGTCTAACTAGGAATGAACCATTCACGAAATGCCTTTATAAAATCCTCTCATTGAATCTAGTAATCGGAATGACCTCCAAACTTCTCCTGAAGTTGACCTTGCCACCACTTCTCTGCTTCCTCCTCGAATGCAAAAACAGCTAATGTGAACCTCATCTCCTGAGGATAGGATAAACCATCAATGAATTCTCTATCTTCAACAACCAATTCTCTACCTTAACTTGTCCTCCGGCTCCTAAATAATGGTGGACGCATGTATTGGAACAACTTTAGATATTTATCCATATTAGTTGTTACATTACCACTGGCCTATGTTTGAGAACCTTGAATGAGTCATTTAACTGCGATCATTATCTGAATAAATGCCTTCATGGAGATGCTAGCACCATTGGATGAAGGATCAGTATGTTTTGGGTGCACCGGATCTTGATGATTAGCACCTTTTACCTATATCATTTCCTTCTCTATCGTTCGAATCAAAATCAATTACACTGTGATAATAAAATTTTACATTATTAAATATTATTTAATTATTTAAATTTTTTAATGATTGTTAGTGATTTTTCTGATGAATCTTATATGATCATTTTCTTACTGCCCTTAAGTGGGCTCTGACATCACTCGCGTCATGACCCGACCCGATGAGCTTGGAATTATTAGGGCGGGAACTGAAGGCCGGACGGAGTAAACCTATATAACAGTTTCATTTTATCAAAAAAATAAAAATCCAAAACACATAAGAGTCATTCTAGTTCAATAAAACTTATATTTACAATCGATTGTCCATTTTTAAATATTTCATTCAAATAAAAATAAACTAAACTGTAATATCTATCAGCCAGCGCTCCACGACACATGTATACGTACTCAGTGGGATCCATCTAATCTAAAACTGATTTTGGTATAAAAAATAGCATTTATGGTTTGAGTTGAAACCACTCAGTGAGTACATATTTTTAAATTACAATAATTTTCTTTTTAAAATATTTTGAAAAAGAGCAATAAAATTAAAAGATTGCAGTAAATGAGAGTAGTAAAGAAAATAATTCTTTCCTTTCTTTTGTTTAGATAACACTTTTCATAATTGGAAGTCACATTCTAAATGTATACTTTATAAAAATATACGTTTAACCCTTTCCGACCCATTATAAAAGTAGACTACATTTTCCCTTTATATTTTCATTTTGATTTCCATTTCGTGTACGGGACATTACATTCCCCTGTTAGTACCATGTAAGAGTGACTCTCATATGCATGCATAAATCATATTTTATTCATTTTTATCTTGTATTTAACATTTAAAAAAAATCTTACATTTAACATTTAAAAAGAATATGAATTTTTTGCATTTTAAAAATAAAAGTAAAAATAGTAAAATCACATGTAAATCAACAAAACTATTGTAAAATAAAAACATATTACCCACCTCAACATCGTCGTTTGCTATCTCTTTCATTAGGTCAGTCAAGTCCTTAAATGCATCTATAATAATAATTTAAATGTAATCAAACTCTTGTTTAATGCTAATCTTCTCTTCAATTACTTCTAAATTTTATATCATTTGTTTCATAATTTACCTATTTAATTAGCTAATTTCTTTATCTATAAATATATAGGAATATCCAATTTTATCTTTATGTTAAAGCTTTCAAAAATTTTATTTTTGCGCACCTAACTTAATAATAATTTAATTATAAATAAGTTTTAAATGAGGATTCTTAATACTCTTTTGACATTACATAATAAGAAAAAAGTTAATTAATTTGATTAACTTTATACCTGAAGTTTTCCTCTCCCTTTTTCTGCTTTAGCTTTTTTGCCAACCACCTAAAATTATAAAAATCAACATTGAGATTTTTTTTGAAAATTAATTGAATTTTTTAGGAATTCAATTCATAATTAAATCAATTAGAATTAGTATCTTAAAATTATTTATTTAATTTTTTCTACCTTTTAAACGACTTACCTGCCCTAATATCTTCGAATGGAGCAGACAAGGGTTCGGTCGAGCCTTCCTTTGCACGAACTCAGAGCTCCCACGGTTCTCTTCCTCTCCAAGCTCAATATTAGGCTGTTATAAGCCTCACGACATCTAGGGGTTGTTTGACAATGGATTTAGAGAAGGATTTAACGTGGATGTAAGCTAAATCATGCCAAACGGTCATTTTGTACAAAATAAAACCGCAGATTTGATAATTCCGGATTTCATGGATTTTGACCGTAAATCCCAGATTTACTAATTCCCACGAATCAGTGGATTTACGGGATTTGAAGAAAGAGCTATTCGGTTTGTTCTGCTTGCCAAATAGTTATACTGGATTTGTTAACAAACAATTTTTTCGGATTTAAACCATTCAAGAATTAGTAAATTTGAATTTACGGGATTTACTAAATCCTAATAACTTAAATGTCATCTTTTGTCAGATAGTCCCCTAAGGATTGCTCGCAGTTTCCTTTCTCTCTGCAAGCATAACCTCCTGACTCTTTTCTCTTTCAGGTCTCATGTAAGACACAAAAGCTCTACCCTCCTCTTCTTCTCTTGGGTAGGCCACTCGAGCCTTTTAGGTACTCAAATGAGCTTCTCCTTCTTCCTTCTTTCTTTTACTGCTCATGACACTCGACAGAGCGGGTTGAGCTCCTTTCGTCTGAGGAAATTGCCACACAAACTCTCTCTCTTCTCTGGCTCTGTTACCGCTAACCTCCTCCTTCTCATCCTCCTCCCTTTACTATTGCTTCTTCTTCTTCCTCTTCCTAACTCTCTCGCTCTCTCACAATTTTGTTGTCTCTCTCATGCGCTCTTTCGTTCTCTGTGTGTGTGAGTTTGAATGAGGGTAGAGGAGGAATAAGCCTCGTCTCAATGCTCCCATGAGCGGTGCGGTNAAATCCTAATAACTTAAATGTCATCTTTTGTCAGATAGTCCCCTAAGGATTGCTCGTAGTTTCCTTTCTCTCTGCAAGCATAACCCTCTGACTCTTTTCTCTTTCAGCTCTCATGTAAGACACAAAAGCTCTACCCTCCTCTTCTTCTCTTGGGTAGGCCACTCGAGCCTTTTAGGTACTCAAATGAGCTTCTCCTTCTTCCTTCTTTCTTTTACTGCTCATGACACTCGACAGAGCGGGTTGAGCTCCTTTCGTCTGAGGAAACTGCCACACAAACTCTCTCTCTTCTCTGGCTCTGTTACCGGTAACCTCCTCCTCCTCATCCTCCTCCCTTTACTATTGCTTCTTCTTCTTCCTCTTCCTAACTCTCTCGCTCTCTCACAATTTTGTTGTCTCTCGTGCGCTCTTTCGTTCTCTGTGTGTGTGAGTTTGAATGAGGGTAGAGGAGGAATAAGCCTCGTCTCAATGCTCCCATGAGCGGTGCGGTCTTGCTCGAACGAGGTGTTGTGGCCAACAATCTTATGTTTTATGCTAATTAATTAATTTAATTTTTGTAAATTGTTTATTATTACAAATAAACTTTTTGGGTTCCCTCAAAAACTATGTTTCGTCGCTCAAACTCATTTTTGACACTTTGACTCGTAAGAGAGCTTCTAGGGGTGATTTTGTGCCATTTTAGAAGATTTTGAACCAAAATTTCAGTCACTTTTGTCCCAAATGATTTGTAAATTTCATTGAAGGCTGAAATTATGATCAAAAGGGAATAATGCAATTCATGGACTTGGGAGAGATCCTTAATAATGTTTAAAGAATGTTCAGTCCTTCCGGGTTCTCTCAAAGTTGTGATTTTACATTGGAAGGTTTTTGAGGGTATAAGTATTTTTTGACATACTAATTTTTACTTAGCATGGCACATTTGAATTGTCAACAAAAAATTTATTTCATCAAGTGGGAAGTTTGACACAATTTTAAATCTCAGAGCACTTGAGCATTTGAGAATTGATTTTGAGACAATGAAAACTTCATCTTCAATAAACCTAAAGCTGAGATAATTGTATTGGGAGAGGTGAACTCAACGAGTTGTAGAATGCCTAGATTCAAGTACAACTTAGCCTAAATTTAGAGCTTAGATGTATAAATGGAAGCTTCTTGAAGCCATGTATGAAATCAATCACTGTTCCAGTTTTGCATTCATACAAACAAATTGATTGTTTTAACAAGTTGTGTGAATTTTGAATAACCTTTTTCTCACTGAATACATAAATAATTCACCTATAAATAGGCGTGTACAAGAGATAAAACGAGGAAAGAAATCTTCCTACAATTAAGTAATTCCTATAATTATGGAATAAACATAAATACCTATAATTAAGGAATTACTATTTTTATACTATGATTAAATATAACAAGTACTAAATAGAATTAAAGTAAATAATAATGAGCGTAATTTCACACTTCCCCTCAAGGTGGGTTGTACAGATTGTACATGCCCAACTTGTTGGTTAGCTCATCAAAACTGGGACTTAGGGAGAGCCTTGGTGAGAATGTCTGCGGTTTGATCTCTAGAAGGAGTATAGACCAATTCAATGATTCCATTGTCCACCTTCTCTGAAATGAAATTCCGATCAATCTCAAAGTGTTTCGTTCGATATGATGAACAGGATTCTTTGCGATACTGATTGCAACTTGATTGTCACAGAACATCTTGATAAAATTTTCTCCCATAATTCCAAGCTCTTTGAGAAATCTTTTGATTCACATTCCTTCACAGATACCAAGCGCCAGTGCTCTGTATTCTGCTTCTGCACTACTCCGAGATACCACTGATTGCCTCTTACTTCTCCATGTCACTAGATTGCCGCATACATACGAGCAATACCCAGAGGTTGATCGTCGGTTGGATATATCTCCTGCCCAGTCAGCATCAGTAAAGACTTTTACCTTTTGACTATCATTCCTTTTGAATAATAATTATTTCCCAGGTGTCATCTTTAAGTATTTTAAGATACAGTTGACAACTCCCATATATTCCTCAGTAGGACAGTTTATGAATTGACTTACTATACTTATTGAAAAACTTATGTCTGGTCTTGTGTGGGATAAGTAAATAAGTCTTCCAACAAGTTGCTGATATCGTCCTTTATCGATAGGTAAACTATCATTCTCCATTCCAATTTTTTTATACGGGTCTATTGGAGTGTCTATTGGTTTGCATCAAAGCATACCAGTTTCTTTCAATAGGTCCAATGTGTACTTCCTTTGAGTTACTGCTATTTTCATTTTGGATCTTGCAACTTCCATTCCCAAGAAGAACTTCAAGTCTCCGAGGTCCTTGATTTCGAATTCATGGGCTAGAAACTTCTTCAGCTTTGTTAATTCTTCAGTGTGATCACCGGTAAAAATGATGTCATCAACATACACAATAAGTACAGCAATCTTCTTCTCGAATCTTTTTGTGAACATTGTATGATTAGCCTGACTTTGGGTATAACCACACTTGATTACT
>JXCR01127648.1:96237-112958 GCA_002079205.1 Phalaenopsis hybrid cultivar
CATTGTAGTCAAGCATCGAGTGTCACTCATCGACTCGCCGACCAGCCATGATCGAAGCGAGGTAGTCTTCAACACAATCTAGAGCTTGGGACCCAACTAGGGCATCATCGAACGCATGATACAAAGCTTCCACGTGAACTCACATGCAATCCAAAGCTTCGATGCTGAGTTAGGGATGATCTAGCGAGGCGATGGGAGCTAGGATACAAAATCTTGCAATTTAAAATTGCGGTTTTTTGATTGCAAGGTTATACAAATATTACGTTTTCTTTTCAATTTTGGGCATTTACATACGTTCCACTTAAATCCTTCACTTCACATAAAAAACACCACCATTTTGCCGTTTAAACAGTGAAATACTCTTTTTAATGCGTAGATATGGTGGTCTGTATGTAATAATTGAAGTTTAGGTGTTAGAGATGTTAATGCATAAGAATTGGGTGGTATGTATGTAAATTTTTTAATTTTATAATAATTGAATTGAATCCTTTTAGGGATGTTAATTCTTTTACTAATTACTATATATATATATGTGTTTGTGTGTGTGAAGTTTAAATGATTCTATTTTCTGCAATTGATTAATTGGATAATGACTACTACAAATGCCTCTAACAATCTCATTGAGAATGAGACATCCTTGACGGGCATGTCTCCAAATTAGAGAAATTGAGATCAATTGGAGCAGGAGACAACGTAGAATTTCAGTGTCTTTTTATTCAAGGAAAGTTCAATGAAACATATTCTACGGTTAGAACAAATTTGCTCTGACAATCTGGAGTATGTATTCGAGCATGTCCTAAAGTGACTTCAACAGAGATTCAAGAAATGCAAAAGTTAGATACTGATGCAGAACAAAAAAAGAAGAATGTTGCATTTAAGAAGTCTCCAATTTCTTCTTCTGGCCCCAGATAAAGTGGCTTTAATTAGTTGTATAGCTCTTAGTCAAGTGGACATTTATTTAATCATAATAAAAGAAAAATGCTGGGCAATAATGCTATAGAAAGTGCATTTAATTTGCAAGCAAGAGATCATTTACATGAAGAAATTGTTCAAATGTTTTATTCTACAGCTCTTCCATTTCATTTGACAAGAAATCTATATTATTTTAGTGCGTTCTCATATGCAATTAACAACACGATTCCTAGATATATTCCTCCTGGTTGTAATTGTTAAGAACAACCTTACTTCAAAAAGAGAGAGCACGTGTTGAGAGACAACTTGAGCCCATAAAGGAGACTTAGAGTCAGAAATGAGTTACCATAGTTTGTGATGGTTGGATAGATGCGCAAAGAAGACCTCTCATTACTTTCATGGGCATCACGAAATTTGGATCAATATTTATTTGAGCTATTAACTGTGAATGGACATATAAAGATAAATTCTACATTGCCAATTAAATTAAAGAAATAATTGCGGGCATATGTTCAAATAAAGTGGTTCATGTAATCACTAAGAATGCACCTTTGTGCAGAGTTGTAGAGCATTGGTTGAGGCTCAATATTCTCATATTTTTCGGACTCCTTGTGTTGCTCATACGTTGAACTAAGCATTGAAGAATATATGTGCTCCAAAAACTATAGAAGAAAATGAAACAATTCATGAGCAATGCAGTTGGATAACTGACATTATAAGAGATACCAATTTTATAAAAGCTTTTATTATGAATCATTTAATGAGATCAATATTAAATGAGTTTGTAAAGTTGAAAATGTTGGCCATTGCAGAGACTGGTTTTGCATCAAGCTTAAGCATGCTTAGGAGATTCAAAGCAATAAAACAAGGGCTACAAAAAATGTTGATCGATTGTCATATCAGCTTGTTTAGGAAGCATGATGTTGAAGCCTTGGAAACTTATTAAGGCATAATTTGAAGATGAGATTAAAAATGATTCAGAATCATCATGCCACATTATTGAGTCAAGGGGAGCATTTCTTAAGTTTTGACTCGTTGAGTTTGTTTGGATAAGCTAAAAAGTTTAAATATGTAATTTTAGGATAATTGCATGTTATATTTTATTATTTGGATAAAAATGGGTTTAAAAATTTGTTATAGAATTTGTTATTTTATGTCACTCCAAGTCAAAATTTAAACTCAACCAAGATTTAAATCATCTCCGTATTCTCGTATACCTATATTAAATACAATAGGTAGTGGGCTTCCCCTTGTGCTCACGGTCTAGTGTGAGTGGAATTTGCTTAGAGAGCTAGATTGGAAGTATAGAGAAGCAATAGTAGAGAGAGGATGACTAGAAACTTTTTCTGCGACTTAGAGTTGGATATATAAAAAATTAATAGTAAAAGGAGAGGAAAGGAGAGGAGAGAGGAATAGAGAGAGAGAGAGAGAGGAAAAGAAGTTTTTCTTTATTTTATTGTGGATTAATATCTTGGTTTGGTGCAAGTTGGTGGTGCATGAAAGATTATGATTATTCAGTAGGCACGTGAAAAGTTACATATTGAGGAACTTTGCAATGAAGAATTTATGATTTTAGTTAAATATTTGTTTGTATTTTTCAGAAGTTATTCTCTTTTGTTTGGCTTTAGAGAATTGAGGCTTCTCTTTTGTGATGGGTTTAGGTGTATTTGGGTTTGGAGAGGAGTGTTTTTGTTGTGCCATTTTTATTTTGTACATCTATGTCGTTTTTCTATAATGGATACATTTGTTTTAGCTAAATCAAGCAAATCTTGGTGTCTTTTATAGAGTTTTATCTCTTGTTACTACTTTGTGTTTTCGTGGTATTCACTTTTGGCACACGTATGCCTAAAAGTTATGCATTTTCTCTTACAGGGTTTTATAGCTTTATAAATAGTAGTTGAGGAGATATTTCTTAGTGTTTTACTAATATCAAAGCTGATCATTTGATTTCACCTACTCAAATATCATTTGTGCTTATCTTCCAAATTTGAAGCTAAAATATATTGTCAAAAACAGCACTTTAATAATTCTTTATTAAACTTAATTTCACTTTATGCAATTGATGTAAATTAACTTTAATGTCTTTATATATATCAAAAACTTCATACAGTGATTAAAAAATGCAATAATTATAAGTTCATTTACTAAAACTTCGCAAGTCAGTTTAATGTAGTAAAAAGGCAGTACCTTATAATTTGAGTTTAACATGGTTTTGGGTTCATTTGGCAATAGTTTGTTATTTATTGATTCTTTGCAAATTTGTCCAGCACCTTAACCCTTTAAGTTTTTTTTGGATGAACAATAGCCTTCTAAAGGACATAGCTTCTTCAGTTTGCTTCTTTCCTTTGATGCTTATACTTCTTGGTATGCTAGTGCAGAGTTCAGTATGTGGGTGGATTTTTCCTGCGCTTTTTAGGGGATAAACTTTTTATTAACTTCTGCCGTGTTTTGTCTGGGCTACTTGTTATTTCAACTATATTTTTTGGGAGAAAGTCTCAGTTATTATGTGTGACAGGTTAGAGAGATGCCAAATGTATTAATTCTTCCTAGGAGTGCTGACTATAGTGAAGAAGTTTGGATGGAAATCAGGGAGAAAGCAATCACCATGTTGCAAGCCTTCTTTCTTGATAACTTGATTCCAAATAATGATATATCTGATGAAGGTGAAGAAAATAGTGCGATAGCACATGAAGTTGACCAAGCCAAGAACTCGGTAAGAGATAATTCATCTCAGCCTTTTGATTTGGAACAGAAGAGAGATTCAAGTCATTTCTGTGCTGGATCTGACCAGAAACTACAGATCAACGAGTCAAAAGAGTCTCAAGTTTCAGGCCTGTCTCAAAATACTGCTAGAAGGTCTCATAGAAGGCATAGTAGGTCTAGCAAGAAGGCCAAGAAGAGGCATGCTCGCCAGGGTTGCCCGCAAAAATCTAATGATTTTTCTGGAGTAGAAGGCAGCTATAGCTCTCAGCAAGAAGATACTGCTATCAGTGGTATGGAGCAGAGTTCTCGATTTGCTTCTCCAGATGATTCTAAGAGCAAGCAAATTTGCCTCTTTGAATCAAATATGGAATCATCTTCTCAGAAACCTGAAACAGTTGGTGGACTTAAAGGAAAATGTGTTGAACTTTTGAAAGATGGTTTTGTTATTGCTTTGCATACTAGAGATCGTACTGGGTTTCATGTGTCTAGACAAAGAGTACCTGGTGGCGGATGGTTCCTGGATACATTTTCAAATGTAACCAAAAGAGACCCTGCTGCACAATTTCTTATTTCTTTTAAAAACAAGGTGTGCTTTTGAATTTTCCCTTGTGCTGTTTATTTTGAACGTCTGTTCTATTATACTTAGTAAAACGTCAAATTTTTAGATGATCTATAATGTTTCTTTTTCTTTTTTGTTCAGGACATGCTAGGGCTGCGTTCTTTTACTGCTGGTGGAAAACTGTTACAGGTCAGATGTTTTTTTTAAGAAAGTCTATTCATCCTTTTTTCTTAACTATATTATCAGAAGATGTGACAAATTTGGAGCTTCTAGTTGTAGGCACTTGTTGGCAATAACAGCAAAAGAGAATTCATTATACTTGGCATTACAAAGTTTAATTTGTATTATTTCATTAGTTTGAATAATAGTATTAAAACTAGGTTCATGAAATAGTTGAAATGCCTTTTCCAACAGCTATTATAGGTTAAATACCAATTCGTCCCTGATTATTCGTATGTAGCCAATCTAATCTCAAAGTATAAAATGTCTCCAATGTAGTCTGACTACCATACAAAATTGATTGAAATGGCTCATCATTTAGAAATTATGATACAAATTTGATCCTAAATTAGTTCCTTGATTATATAAAATTGAACCAAATTTACGGTATATTTAAGATGGTTTTATCAGCATTTTTGCTTTTTAGAATGAAGTCACAACTTTATTTGGTGACTGCATTCTTGCTATTTTCTGAATTTTTTTTTGCAATGAGAAGTTGCCTTATATAACCAAATTTCTTAAAATCTAGTAGCCTTAAAAAGGCGGCTATCTGACTTTTTCAAAAGGAAAATATCTATAATATCCATGTTTGCTTTTAAAAAAGCTGCTTCCATTGGAAGAATTGATCAATTATCTTTACAGTAGGCGGCAAGAACCCCAAATAGGCTCCTAAGTTTTTTCAAGGATCATTTATATCAATTTTGTACGGTCAAGAGATTGAATTTGATAAATGTGAAACTTTAGTACTAAATCAGCCACATGCAAAAGATAGGGGTATTTTGGAATTTAACCCCTTTTGATTATGTATCTTGTAGGTCATGGGAGTGGTTAAATGGTCTTATTCCTTAATAATGAATCTCTAATATTAATTTCCTCTTTAAGTTTTAAAGGAAGATAGTATACTCGAATTGCATCTTATTAGGCATATTTTCTTATGATGTTAGCCTAGCTTTTACGGATGTTCATTGATAATTGTTGAGTTCATCGCTTATGCTAAACGAGCTTGACGATGTGTTCTTGTATCTTTCTTAAGAAAAATTCATAGTTTTTATATTCATGTTCAAAGCAACTTGAACATAACTATGACCTTATTATTTTGATTTATTATTGGAAAGTGTCAATCCGCATTATGTAGGAATCCTCATAATTTATTTTACTAATTGTATTTACTTTATTAGATATTTTAGTTTTCTATTTTTCCTATANGCAATGAAGAATTTATGATTTTAGTTAAATATTTGTTTGTATTTTTCAGAAGTTATTCTCTTTTGTTTGGCTTTAGAGAATTGAGGCTTCTCTTTTGTGATGGGTTTAGGTGTATTTGGGTTTGGAGAGGAGTGTTTTTGTTGTGCCATTTTTATTTTGTACATCTATGTCGTTTTTCTATAATGGATACATTTGTTTTAGCTAAATCAAGCAAATCTTGGTGTCTTTTATAGAGTTTTATCTCTTGTTACTACTTTGTGTTTTCGTGGTATTCACTTTTGGCACACGTATGCCTAAAAGTTATGCATTTTCTCTTACAGGGTTTTATAGCTTTATAAATAGTAGTTGAGGAGATATTTCTTAGTGTTTTACTAATATCAAAGCTGATCATTTGATTTCACCTACTCAAATATCATTTGTGCTTATCTTCCAAATTTGAAGCTAAAATANAGTTTTATAGCTTTATAAATAGTAGTTGAGGAGATATTTCTTAGTGTTTTACTAATGTCAAAGCTGATCATTTGATTTCACCTACTCAAATATCATTTGTGCTTATCTTCCAAATTTGAAGCTAAAATATATTGTCAAAAACAGCACTTTAATAATTCTTTATTAAACTTAATTTCACTTTATGCAATTGATGTAAATTAACTTTAATGTCTTTATATATATCAAAAACTTCATACAGTGATTAAAAAATGCAATAATTATAAGTTCATTTACTAAAACTTCGCAAGTCAGTTTAATGTAGTAAAAAGGCAGTACCTTATAATTTGAGTTTAACATGGTTTTGGGTTCATTTGGCAATAGTTTGTTATTTATTGATTCTTTGCAAATTTGTCCAGCACCTTAACCCTTTAAGTTTTTTTTGGATGAACAATAGCCTTCTAAAGGACATAGCTTCTTCAGTTTGCTTCTTTCCTTTGATGCTTATACTTCTTGGTATGCTAGTGCAGAGTTCAGTATGTGGGTGGATTTTTCCTGCGCTTTTTAGGGGATAAACTTTTTATTAACTTCTGCCGTGTTTTGTCTGGGCTACTTGTTATTTCAACTATATTTTTTGGGAGAAAGTCTCAGTTATTATGTGTGACAGGTTAGAGAGATGCCAAATGTATTAATTCTTCCTAGGAGTGCTGACTATAGTGAAGAAGTTTGGATGGAAATCAGGGAGAAAGCAATCACCATGTTGCAAGCCTTCTTTCTTGATAACTTGATTCCAAATAATGATATATCTGATGAAGGTGAAGAAAATAGTGCGATAGCACATGAAGTTGACCAAGCCAAGAACTCGGTAAGAGATAATTCATCTCAGCCTTTTGATTTGGAACAGAAGAGAGATTCAAGTCATTTCTGTGCTGGATCTGACCAGAAACTACAGATCAACGAGTCAAAAGAGTCTCAAGTTTCAGGCCTGTCTCAAAATACTGCTAGAAGGTCTCATAGAAGGCATAGTAGGTCTAGCAAGAAGGCCAAGAAGAGGCATGCTCGCCAGGGTTGCCCGCAAAAATCTAATGATTTTTCTGGAGTAGAAGGCAGCTATAGCTCTCAGCAAGAAGATACTGCTATCAGTGGTATGGAGCAGAGTTCTCGATTTGCTTCTCCAGATGATTCTAAGAGCAAGCAAATTTGCCTCTTTGAATCAAATATGGAATCATCTTCTCAGAAACCTGAAACAGTTGGTGGACTTAAAGGAAAATGTGTTGAACTTTTGAAAGATGGTTTTGTTATTGCTTTGCATACTAGAGATCGTACTGGGTTTCATGTGTCTAGACAAAGAGTACCTGGTGGCGGATGGTTCCTGGATACATTTTCAAATGTAACCAAAAGAGACCCTGCTGCACAATTTCTTATTTCTTTTAAAAACAAGGTGTGCTTTTGAATTTTCCCTTGTGCTGTTTATTTTGAACGTCTGTTCTATTATACTTAGTAAAACGTCAAATTTTTAGATGATCTATAATGTTTCTTTTTCTTTTTTGTTCAGGACATGCTAGGGCTGCGTTCTTTTACTGCTGGTGGAAAACTGTTACAGGTCAGATGTTTTTTTTAAGAAAGTCTATTCATCCTTTTTTCTTAACTATATTATCAGAAGATGTGACAAATTTGGAGCTTCTAGTTGTAGGCACTTGTTGGCAATAACAGCAAAAGAGAATTCATTATACTTGGCATTACAAAGTTTAATTTGTATTATTTCATTAGTTTGAATAATAGTATTAAAACTAGGTTCATGAAATAGTTGAAATGCCTTTTCCAACAGCTATTATAGGTTAAATACCAATTCGTCCCTGATTATTCGTATGTAGCCAATCTAATCTCAAAGTATAAAATGTCTCCAATGTAGTCTGACTACCATACAAAATTGATTGAAATGGCTCATCATTTAGAAATTATGATACAAATTTGATCCTAAATTAGTTCCTTGATTATATAAAATTGAACCAAATTTACGGTATATTTAAGATGGTTTTATCAGCATTTTTGCTTTTTAGAATGAAGTCACAACTTTATTTGGTGACTGCATTCTTGCTATTTTCTGAATTTTTTTTTGCAATGAGAAGTTGCCTTATATAACCAAATTTCTTAAAATCTAGTAGCCTTAAAAAGGCGGCTATCTGACTTTTTCAAAAGGAAAATATCTATAATATCCATGTTTGCTTTTAAAAAAGCTGCTTCCATTGGAAGAATTGATCAATTATCTTTACAGTAGGCGGCAAGAACCCCAAATAGGCTCCTAAGTTTTTTCAAGGATCATTTATATCAATTTTGTACGGTCAAGAGATTGAATTTGATAAATGTGAAACTTTAGTACTAAATCAGCCACATGCAAAAGATAGGGGTATTTTGGAATTTAACCCCTTTTGATTATG
The DNA here is from genome assembly GCA_002079205.1 of Phalaenopsis hybrid cultivar. NCBI lineage: Eukaryota > Viridiplantae > Streptophyta > Magnoliopsida > Asparagales > Orchidaceae > Phalaenopsis > Phalaenopsis hybrid cultivar. The sequence continues at coordinate 104,701 of JXCR01127648.1, forward strand.
TATCTTGTAGGTCATGGGAGTGGTTAAATGGTCTTATTCCTTAATAATGAATCTCTAATATTAATTTCCTCTTTAAGTTTTAAAGGAAGATAGTATACTCGAATTGCATCTTATTAGGCATATTTTCTTATGATGTTAGCCTAGCTTTTACGGATGTTCATTGATAATTGTTGAGTTCATCGCTTATGCTAAACGAGCTTGACGATGTGTTCTTGTATCTTTCTTAAGAAAAATTCATAGTTTTTATATTCATGTTCAAAGCAACTTGAACATAACTATGACCTTATTATTTTGATTTATTATTGGAAAGTGTCAATCCGCATTATGTAGGAATCCTCATAATTTATTTTACTAATTGTATTTACTTTATTAGATATTTTAGTTTTCTATTTTTCCTATATTTGGAGGGATTTCTATTTTAGTTATTTTAATTATTATATATATTTAGGAAGGCATAATGCACTTGGTGAATGAGAAATAAAATATGTTTTATAATTCTACATAGTATTAGAGACACGTCAAATTGTCATGTATTCGTCATTTGCCCTCGACATTAGCATTTAGGAATTGTTCGTCTTCTGCTTTATCTGGCTTCCTCTTCTTCACTGTCACCTTGCAATGGGATTAGGGCATCGTTCGTTGATTGTTCGCTTCATTTGCTTCAGTCTTCGCTTGCCTTCGTCCGCTTAGTCTATGTCGATCAAAGTTCATTTGCTTTGTTCATTGTATGCTTCGTCAAGTTCGTTTGCTTAGGTTGACTATATCAGTTGTTTCCTTTGGTGCTTTGCTGTTTTCCTAATTGGCTTTGTTTGACTGCTTCATCTTCTTCCTACTTGGTGCGAGAAATTCATCTTCACAGCAGCTTCTCCTAGCTACCTCTTTTGGTTCATCGACTTTATTTGTTTATTGAGTCGCTGCTTTGCAACGTTCGACGTCGTTGGTTTTAACGTTCAACAACCTAATGGGGTTTTCTTCATCTTCAGAACACTCGCCTCGTCCATTCGAATGAAGCCCTCAAATGTCTTCCATCTGCTTCGTCCACAGAACCATTCAAATAGATCGGGCCGCTCCATTTTATTCTTTTTCAAAACATATCTGCTTGCATTTGAACGGACCGCATAATCATTCAAACTGATTGAATGCTTTGCCCAGATTGTCTGATTCAATTTTTTCCATTCGTTTCCTGCGGTTTCTTGTGAACCATCCACTTTTTCTTCTTGGATTCAAGGGGGGCGATTGAAATAGAGGATTCTTACTTATTACCATCTCACATGTCGAAGGACCGACCACCTCTCGTCGAGGGCCAAACGTGTCAAAATCAAGAGCTGTGCTCTTCTCTCTACTTCCTGTTTGCTCGTCCAGCCGAGAATTCAAACTAAGGATTCTGCTTCCTCTAGTTCTTGCTTGTTTATTTAGTCGAGTAGTCAAACTAAGGGAACACTGGCTTTCCTTTGTGCAACAAGTTTTCTTGAGGCTTAACATGGTTAAAAAATTTTGTATACATGAAAAAGGTGTTTTCACATTTATTTATCACTTAAAAAATCTAATATTATCAATTTGAAAATTGTCAACTTGCAAAACATACCAGATATGTATATTCTATTTTGCNAATTGTCTGATTCAATTTTTTCCATTCGTTTCCTGCGGCCTCTTGTGAACCATCCACTTTTTCTTCTTGGATTCAAGGGGGGCGATTGAAATAGAGGATTCTTACTTATTACCTTCTCACATGTCGAAGGACCGACCACCCCTCGTCGAGGGCCAAACGTGTCAAAATCAAGAGCTGTGCTCTTCTCTCTACTTCCTGTTTGCTCGTCCAGCCAAGAATTCAAACTAAGGATTCTGCTTCCTCTAGTTCTTGCCTGTTTATTTAGTCGAGTAGTCAAACTAAGGGAACACTGGCTTTCATTTGTGCAACAAGTCTTCTTGAGGCTTAACATGGTCAAACAAGACATGTCCTCACAATCTTCTTCCTCGGAAGTCACATCTACATTCGAGTCTGTCTTTAGTCCCCATCATATCTTCCAAGAACAATTCAAAATTCATCCCATTCACTAGGGTGCAAATTGAGGCACTACATAAAAGTTCTATTATACAAGCATTGCAATTCTTTATTGGTAACTTATGAACCTGTTAACACATCAAGGGATCTTGTCTCATGCTTTTAGTGTACAAATAAATAAATTAAAACCATGTATAGTTGACTCTGATGCCTCAGTTCATATTACGGGAGACATCAATGTCTTTAAAAATTATAACCCATATACCAATCACTCCTTTGTTCGATTAACTGATGGTTCATTATTACCAGTAGCAGGAACTGAAACAATCAAATCGATAAAGGATCTTTATCTCTGCTATGTGCTTTTTGTTCCAAAATTAAATTACGGATTCTCTCAATCAACAAATTTACTCGTGGCCTAAAATGTGATTAAATTTTATTATAATTGTTGTGATTTTGAAGGTTTTAAATTTAAGAAAGGTGATTGACAGTGTTGAGATGTATTGTAGGCTATATTTGCTCAAATAAAACAACTTCATCGACAAGTTATATTTTTGAGTCTAGTTCAACTTTTGTTTTAGCTGAATGTCAAGTCATTTTGAGTTATTGTCGTCTTGGTCATCCAAATTTTGTATACATGAAAAAGGTGTTTTCACATTTATCACTAAAAAAATCTAATATTATCAATTTGAAAATTGTCAACTTGCAAAACATACCAGATATGTATATTCTATTTTGCAATATAAGCCTTCACATTCTTTTTCTGTAATTCACAGTAATATCTAGGGACCCTCACAACTAAACAATATAAATGGGGCATGATGGTTTGTATCATTCATAAAAGATCACACATGAAAAACATGGACATTCCTTATGAAAAAATTGAAACAACTATCATATTTCATCACTTTCATTTCATGATTCTCGCTCAATCAAAAAGTAAAATTCAAATTGTTAAAATTGATAATTCTAAGGAATACCTTAATTCAATCCTCAATCCATATCTATCAAAATATTGCTATTATTCATATAACTTCTTATGTGAATACTCCTCAATAAAATGACGTCACAGAAAGAAAAATATAGATGCTTAATTGAGGTTGCTTGTGCCATTATAATGTTTAATCATGTGCTTAAATATTTTTGGGGGAAGTCATTCTCTCTTCAATGGGATACCTAGTCGAGTTCAAAATTTTCAAATTCCTCTTAATGTTCTCAAGGACTCCTACTCACACGTCCACTTATTTTCTTCTGACTTATCATTAAATTTTTTTGGTTGATTAGCCTTTGTACACTTTCATCAACAAAACCGCACCAAACTTGATCTCAAGTCTCTCAGATACATTTTTCTTGGTTACTCCCAATAAAAAAAACTGCAAATGACACTCTCCAAGTACTCGGAAAGTATACAACTCTATGAATATCACTTTTTTTAAGAATTAATCTTTTTTTTTTCGGAAATCTAAAATTCAGCGGGACTACTCAAGGGAATATCAGATTTGGGATTTTTTCCAAATACTTCGGCCAATATTTTTTTAATTGAACCAAATCCTATCCCTCAATCGACTTCACTCGTCTCTACTCCACCTTAACCAACTCCACTCGAATCAAACTTAAAACATAAATAGTCCCAATTGTCTCTACCCCACCTCAACATTACACCAATGATCAAGAAATTTGTATCTACACTAGCAGGACCGTTGGGCACATAGAGGGCACTATACAGACTCAGGACTATCAAGAGTTCAAACCAAATCCTTTTGATAAACTTATTAGTATGGATTCCTCAATTCATGACTTTCTTATATTGATGGTTGATGACTTTAGTCAATCAATTGCACATAATAAAGGTATCCGACAGTGCACCAGTAATTCAATTGAAAGATATGTAGTTTATGGGAAGTTGCTGCCATCTTATAGGGTTTGTGTGATAAACCTTGATGTTGTGCATATTCCCAACTCTATTCAAGTGGCTCTAAAGGTTCCAACATGAAAGCAGTCAATTGGGAAAGAAATTCGAGCTCTAAAAAAGAATAACACATGAGCACTTGTAGAGTTACCTGATAGAAAAACTACTGTAGCCTGCAAATAGAAATTCACGGTCATGTACAAAGGAGATGGAAGTGTAGAGAGATTCAAAGTCAAACTGGTTGCCAAGGGCTTCACGCTATCATACGTGATTAATTATCAAGAAACATTTCCACCTGTTGCCAAACTTAATGCAGTTCAAGTTTTAGTCTCTCTTGCAGTAAATCACGATAGCCTTTATACTAACTCGATGTCAAAAAAGTCTTTTCGAATGATAACCCTGATGAAGAAGTCTACATGATTATATCTCAGGGCTTTGAAAATAAGTTGGTAAACATGTTGGTTTGCAAGTTGAAGAAGTTCTTATACGGCTTGAAGCAATCTTCTCATACTTTGTTTGATAGGTTTGCTAAAACATTTATTACAAACGAATATCATCAGTGTCAAGCTAATCATACACTATTTGTTAAATCCAATTCTAGAGTAAAAAATGCTTTTCTAATAATTTACGTAGATGATATTATCCTGACAGATGCCGATTCAGATAAAATTATCAGTCTAAAAAGGATGATTTGCAACAGAATAAGATCAATGACCTCAGGAAGATATTTTCTTAGGAATAAAGGTGACTCATTTTATATAGGGAATTGTTATATCTCTGATGAAGTACAACTTAGATATGATAAGTGAAACTAACATGCTTAAATGTAAACCTATAGACACTCCTTTGGATTACAACAAAAGGGTGAACAGATGCGTAGGATGCAATCCAATTGACAAAGAAAGATATCAAAATCTTGTGGGCGAACTTCTTTACCTATCACACGCATGACCGTATATTGCATACTCAGTCAATGTAGTTTGTCAGCTCATGAATAACCCAAATAAGGATCATTTGAAAGCAGTAAATATAATTTTGAGTGAATATGATTTGTTCTTCAAAGGATTTGAAAAACATGAGATGGTGATATACACAAATTCTAGCTGGGTAGGAGAGATAACTGTTAGGAAATCAATCACCCGATATTGTTCATATGTTTGGGGTAATCTCTTCATTTTGGGAAGCAAATCAAACTGTTATTTCTTGGAGTAGTGCAGAATTTGAATATCATGCTCTTGAACTAGGCATATATATGAGAGAATATGGATTCAAAGGCTATTAAGGTAACTAAAGATTGAGATGAAAGACAAAATTAAGATGTTCAGTGATATCTAAACAACTATTGGTATAGTGAAAAATCTTGTTTAGCTCAAAAACAAAATAAAACACGTTGAAATTGACTGACACTTCATCTCATAAAAGGTTAATCATGGAATTGTTTAGCTCAACTATGTTCCTACATGACTTCAGACTGTTGATATTCTTACCAAAGCTCTACTAACGGTCAATCAAGCTTGATTTGTACAATGTATATAAGCCAACTTGAGTGGGAGTATTAGAGAGTGTCAATCCACTTTAGGAGGGAATCCTAAGAATATATTTCACTAATTTTATTTTCATTATTTGATATTTCAGTTTTCTGTTTTTCTAATTTTTTAGTTTCTTTATAGGAAGGTGTAATTGATTGGGCAAGCTAGAAGTAAAATTCTTTTCAGAATTCTACATTTATGAATCCGGATCATCACATTCTCGTGGCTCTAAATGATGCTCTCAACTTGAAAGCTTAGACCCTCCTGCTTCATTTCAATTCCATTGAATTCTATGTTTAAACTTGAATAAATTCTATTTAATTAAATAATTTATAACAATATTTAATTTGTGTTGCAGATGACTTGTTCAGTTTAGTGGTTAGATTATGCTTTTAGTGTACCACCTTTCATGGCAATCACGACTATTTGTTCTGATTAAGATGTTTTTAAAATCGTAATTTTTTGGGAAGCCGCATTCAGTTATTCATTTGAAAGTTTCTCTATGGCACTGAAATTATACCATTCTCTTTTGAAGTGCTTACTTAATAGCATAAGCAGTCAGGTTCTTTGCTATAGGACCAATTTTACATGAATTTGCTGGATGTTATTGATTAGGAGACCGGGTTTCCTGTTGATGTGTACTTGATTCAGGATTCCTAGGGTCTATGATTTTTTTGTTCAATTCAAAATTAGGTGGATGAATCCACGCACATGAAATCTTGATTCAGACCATTTACTTTAATTTAGATTAGAAGCTCATCTTTGTTGGTGGAAATCGGGAAACACAGGATTTTTGCCAAATGGATCATTTAAAAATAGCCCAAAACAAAAATTTAATGAGAAGTTGAGGTCAATGAAGACAAGATAATTTTGTCATCTTCCAAAACCAATACTTTACAAGAACTTTCGATCGATGCAAACCATCTAATGATTAATATTTACAAGCAACAAAAAACCACATTGCAATTTCACATGTAAGTTAATTTAAAATTATGTAGATTAAAAGAACATGGAAAGGAATCACCATATAGAAGAACCTTGATTCACATTGGTACATAGGGAATGTTTCAAATTGAGGTTAATCATTTGAAAATTTTACATCCAACTAGCTTAAACAAATAGAATCTGAATTTTCATCAGGCAATTGAATTTTCTTTTTACATACGTCCATATCTTTATCTTTGATCAAACATCAAGCCAAAGTTGACAGTTTCTTAAAATCCCAAAATTAATAACAAATTCAAAAAGCCGAAATCACGACTTCACCAAGCCCCTCAAGTCAGCAAAATCCAAAAAAATTACTACAACGTCGGGGTCATTAATAACCAATGCTTGCACATAGAAGGAAACCGAGCGACTTGCTTCAAAGATTATGACTATTGTATAACAACCTAGTTCATGATCTGTAGAGTGGATCAAGTAATCTTGTGCTCTAGTATTCAAAATAGTTGCCATTGTGCCCAAAATTGCTAAGGGAATGAACATCGGCAAAACTCTAAATCATTAGCTATAAGATTAATAAACATTGAACTCTAAATAAAGAGCTCTAGAAAATCAGTTGTTAGAATGATTTATACATTTGATTTGACTATTGAACGCTGAATTAACAGTGAATTGAACTGACACAGAATCCCCCCTCTTGAATAAGCCTACCTGATAACAGAACCCATTATCTATAGGGATCATCATCATTGGAATGTTTCCATCAGAAAAAAACTAAAAAAAATAATTAAAATTAGCAAATAGGAACAACTAAAGTTACATCCAAACTTACAATCCAAATTTACTTGCCAGTATAAACCTCAGGTTTCCATCAAAACCATTTTCCTCGATCTGGAAAGTATTATCTGAATAATCAATGTCAATCTGACCGAATAAAAATCTTGGAAGGTTGACTTTCTGCTATAATTGTGAAATTGATGGTTGTTGGTTACTTAATTGTGATAACGCTCTTTGTTTCTCTTTATGGAAATCATGGTATGTTTAACTATTTTAAATTTATAAAAATATGTTCTTTTTGATGTTTAGGAGATGTAGAATGATAGTAATACTGTTTAGATAAGCTCTGTGCAATAAATAAATTGAGCAAGGATAACGTGGATGATAACTATTGCGATAGAATGTAACTATTTGACTTTTTTTTTGGTCAAAGATTAGGGGTAAGGATTGTGATTTAGAATTTTTTGCGGCTTGGAATTTCTAATTTAAATTAAGAGTGTAATATGATGTTCTTAATATATAGCATTTAAATTAAATGCAATTATTTAGCTTCCTAGAAAATTGTGTTTAAAAGAAATAATTTTTTTTTAAACTCAAAAGTATTAATTGAATAAAAAACAAACAAATGAAATTGTTTATAAGTTCTTTTTTAACACTACTATGGGTAAAACAAACCCTTTTTTATAAAATTATCACTAGAAATCTAGTTAAAGGGAGATGAGGTGAAATCTAGTAAAATAAGGTGGGGAGCGCTGAGTGGGCAAGGGCTTGAGCTATCCTGCTTGATAGGCCCAATAACTGCAAACTTGGCCTAACAACTCTATTGGCTATGCAATTGTCAACCAATCAAGCCATTGGCTCATATCAGCGTGCACAGAGCTTGCATTCTCACTTTCTTTGTTTCAAGGGAATAAGGAGATGGCAATGGTGGTGAGTGCCCTAACTTGCTACGATCGACAGACAATAAGGGGAGGGAGAGTCTGGAATCCGCTCATGTTGCTGAGAACAATCTAATTCCATAAGCTATCTCAGGTTCAGATGACTATTGATAGATCAAGAACAAGACTCCTTAGATTTCCATGCGAGCGATGTGCGACCA
>JXCR01127650.1:14419-42274 GCA_002079205.1 Phalaenopsis hybrid cultivar
TAAAATTTAAAGAACTTCAACCATAGGGCCACCTGATTTGATATTATAACTTGACACACTAGATAACTCAAATTCGTCTCAGTAAGGAGCTTGGAACTAGCATGGTGGGCAGCACGGCTATCTTCAACAGCAAAACATGTCTTCCCCAGCTAAACCAATCTTCCTTTATTAGACTTAAACAACAAAGCCATAGGAATTCAAGGTTGCTTGCTTATGCAACGTAAATCCTCACCTTATCTTTAGGCTTTTGCATAGCCCTGCTATACAATATAAGCCCTAACTCGTCTTAGGATTCTGAGGTTGTCGTTTGTTACGACCTAAACCCTCACAACTTCCAGGCTATTTGTGTGATCATTTCACACGAATGTGAGCCCTAACTAATAAAATTGGCAAGATGAAGCACCTAAATATTTCTCCACAAAACTAAAGCCAAATATTAGAATAAAATTACCCAAACACCCAAACACCCGGAAATCCTAAATTTGGTCAAAATTCTCAAATTCACCCAAAATATCCAAACTTGTTCAAAAATCATTTCAAACCTTTCAAAAATACCCAAGTTACCCAAAATTACCGCAAAGTTTTGCAAAAATTACAAAAATACCCTTGGCACCCCAAACTTTTCCAAAACATCCAAAATCACTCCAATTGTCTCCAAAACAAATTTGGACCCTTTAATTGAACCTAATTTAGCCAATTTGGCCATTTTGACCAAAACCCACAAATTACCTTTAAAGGCCCAATTTCCTCAAGTTTACCTCAAATGTCCATCAATTTGGGCCCAATTTTCTTCATTATCAATCATAAACTTAAATTTACCTTTCATATGACCAATTTAAACCAAATCCAAGCTTAATTTGCCCATGCTTTGAGCCCAATTTTGATCTAATTCAAAACCTCAATTTTGGCCACATGATTTGATCCCACCAAATTGAATCACATAACCTACTCAATTTGCCACAATTTATGTTCAAAACTCTTCATAATATTTATGCACATCAAACTTGACCTTCAGTTGGCCTTGGAGAAGCCTCAATTTCATTTAATTTTGACTCAAGTCCAAGAATCCCCAAATTGGCTGTATCTCCAAATTTCACCAAATTGAACGCCTTGGCCCCAACATTGGCGCCCTTATGTTGAAAACTCTTCATTAAACTCTTATTGACCATTTTCAACAATCAAATTGGACTTAGCCCAATCTAGATTGAAGTCTAGCCCAACATGCCCAAAGTGACCAAATTTCCAAAATCCTTCAAATTAAACCCCCAATTGAACTCAAAATCATTTCAATCCTTCACCTAAAATCTTCATTACAATCATCTACACAATGTTGATCAATTAATTAGGCTCAAAATCATAGCTAGCCTAACCCAAACCCAACCTTTAGCCATTTTGACCCACATGGACCCCTTCACAAAAAAATGACCTAATAAAGCCAAATTGGTCAACCAAAGACCACCACAGACACTAAGCCATTCTTTTGGACCATATTAAACCATAAATAATCCACCAAAGCAAGATATGGACCAAGGGGTCCCTAAATTAAGGGATTCATACCCATTTTTGAGTCTTAAACCAAATATCTCTTCCATCATGACTAACCTTTGGGGGTAAACCATAATTAAGCCACCCCCTAACTCATCTGACCCCGTGGCCACCACCCCTGGCTCTGTCGGCCAACCTAGTCACTGGAAAACCTCAAAATTGAGAGCCACCACCTTTAAATCAAACACATCCTTAGCCCTAGGAGCCAGCTCAACCCAATTAAACTTTAGAGACTCTTAGCCTACCACCTAAGCAAGCTTTTGCACCCATGACCAGGCCCTATCCTCTCCTCTCCGGCCATGGCTATAAAATGGCCCCTTCACGACCATGTGAGAGGTGCTAAAATTTTCTCAAGGAGACCCCTCTAAATTGCTCCCATAACTCTTTCAGACCTCCTTAGTGCAACCCGACCACTTCCTTGCCCTAATTCTCTTTGTCGGAGTTCCATTTTTGAGCTTAAATCCTTACCGGAGATAGGATAGGACTCTTCACACCTCCATAGCGCACAAAAATTAAATTAAACTCACCCACACCTTCACCACAGTGAAATAAGACAAATCCCCATCAATCCCCCCCTCACAGAGAGCCTCTACACTAGACTTTGATCAACACCCAATTTCAGCTTTGATTAAATTTGGGTCAAGTCCTTTCAAGACAACCAGAGGCTCAATCCCTAGCCTCTTGGACCTCCATAAACATGTCAAACACCTCTGATTGATGCTTCCCTTCTCAGAACAAAGGTATTGAACTTCCCTTCTTACCGAGCCTATATTGATTCTCCATGTGATTAAGCTTAGTTTAATGGCATGTTTATCATATGGATATGTTTGTCACCCTTATAAGAGTTTATAGTATCAAACACAAGGTAATTTGGTTGAGAAATGAAGTAGATCTTAATGTTTTATTGTTAACAGTTATGGACTCACAGTATTTGGGGACGATGACCCACAGCCGTTGGATCGCGTGTGTATCAAATGGAGGGCTCTGATTGCACTCGATGGGAGCATGGTTCATAAAGCGTGGGCTAAATCAGTTGGTGGTGCCGAACCAAAAGATACCTCATGGAGCTTTGGAGACACCGAGGATGATGTGGTGCCTCACTGGATAATCAGAAAAATAGGGCTTTATTTTATTTATTTAATGTCCAGAACTTCAAAAATCCATATCTTGGTGTAGAAAAATCACAAAAATAAAAGAAAAATACCTTAGTGCTCAGTGAACAAAGGAGAATAGTGTGGAAATGGTTTGAAGCTTATTTGATGCATATTTTATTTTTGTTTAATTAAATATGATTTTAAGTCTTTTAACTCTCCAAGCATGTAGACATTTCAACATAGCTTGATATTTTGGCATGTTGTTGCCTCTAACATGAGGGATATTCTCTGATTTTTACAAGGTCAGAGAAGACCTCTAGATAGAGATTCATATTTTTTAAGTTTATGTCTATTATTTGCATAAATTAAGCATAATAATTAGCAAGTTTCTTAGAAAAATTCAAAGAAATTTGGAAGGTTTATTGTAACCTGAGAACCCTTTGAAAAATTTATCTTGGGCCAAGTCAATAAGAACACACTAACTCTCACAAAACCTTAAAACAAAAAGAAAATTAATTTAGGAAAATTAATCATCTAAATGACTTGATTTTGATCCTCCACTGTGATTTAAAGTTCAGAGAACTCCCCATAAAAATTTCAAAACATTTGAAGTTCATTTGATAACTTAACTTGATTTTCTAAGTTAAATTACATTTTTAACACTAAAATGATTTTTAATAATTAAAATATAACTCAAAAATTATAAAAAATGGTTTTGGGAGCTCTCTATGATTCGAAGAATTTTCTAAAAATAAAATTGTAATTAAAATGAAAACTTCATTTTTAAGCCTTTTTTAATATTAAATAATTAAAAATTAATAAAAATCAAAAAATTGATAAAATTCATAGAAATATTCTCAATTGTTTCCTAAGCACTTAGGAGCAATTGGAATATTTTTCCTAATTTTCCTAAAGTGAAGATATTTAATTTTAAAGCTAAAAATAACTTTTATAGGCTAAAAAATGATTTTTCTTAACCTTTCACTTGAATAATTCTAATGATTCAAGGAAAAGTCAAAAAAATGTGAAGTTTGTTTCTCTGGGTTCTTTGTCTACCACCAGCAAAAATTTCAAGGGATTAGGCTCTGCCTAAGTCAAGATATGTATTTTTTTTAAAAACCTTATCTTTGCATATAAAAAATTATATAAATTAAATTAAAATTTGAAAAATAATATTTTCTTTTCTGATGTCTTAATTGACCCATGACATATTTGGATGACTGAAACACAAGGGATTAATTGGTAGAAACCTATCGCATTTTTTTCCTAATTAAGGGATAAATTTTTCATTTCTTAAATTTTTAAAATTTGGAAGTCTGGTAAATTAAATGATACTAGACTTATGGGTATGACTTTTGGGTGTTAATATACCTCGGAGGTCTACTAAACACAATATGTCTCGCTTAATAAGAACATCCTTAATTGAATTAAAAGGGGCTCACAAAGATATGATATAAAATTTCGTAAATAATCATAACCTTAGTTTTTTTTACTTTACATAAAATGCCCTTACATGCATTTTGAATTTCATGTGGTGGAACGAGAAGACTCGTTAGGTATGCTTTTACAGTTTAAAGTATTGTATTCTTTCTATACTTTCCACACTGCATATTATGCTTACAAAGCTTGTATGTTAAACAACAATGTCACTCTGCATGAAAACTAAAATTTTTAGTATAGCCGTAAAACCAAAACCAAAACTAAAATCAATCAAGATAAAATTCACCGCCACAACTTTTAAATTATAAGACAATTATAAATTTAATCATAAACATCACAAAAACCACAATTGTAACTAAATTAAGACATCTCTATCGGATGATCGGAAATCCCTCGGAGGAGGTAACCTACGGTTGCTAACGAGGCTTCCCACGGTCTAGATGAAAGTATGGAATTCATTAAGTTGAGTTTAGTAAAATCATTTGGACTAAGTGAATTTGATAGAAAATAGTAGTACAGAAATGAGGAAACTGTAGGATCATAACCAGTGTCGTTCTAATCAACTTTAATATGTCCTATAATATTTAAAGAACTACAACCATAGGGCCATAAGATTTGACATCATAAATTGACACACTAGAAAACTTAAACTTGCCACGACAAGGAGCTTGGAGCTAGCATTGTGGATTGCACGACCATCTTCAAGAGCAAAAATTGCCTTTCCTAGCTAAATCATTCCTTCTTTAGAATTAAGCAACCAAAGCTATAGGACACTCGAGGTTGTTTGCTTATGCAACGAGAATCCTCACCTCATCTTTACGCCTTTATATAGCTCTATTATACAATATAAGCCCTAACTCGTCTTAGGATTTTGAGGTTGTCATTCATCACAACCTAAATCCTCATATCTTCCAGGCTATTTGTGTGATTTTTTCACACAAATGTAATCCCTAACAAATAAATTTGGCAGGATGAAACACTCAAATATTTGTTTCCTCAAAATTAAAGCCAAACAATAGGATAGACTGGGAAGTCATCGAGGTTCTCCTCTGGATCTATGGCATCTCCTAGTTCTTCCTCCTTTGGATTCTACAATAAATGTTCCAAACTTGAATCATTCCCCTTTCACACCTCTTTGTCCGATCTCGTTAAAAATTCCTATCCTTTTGACCTCTTTGAAGATAATATTTCCTGTTTTTATTAAGAGTTTTCTTAGGTGACTTTGGTCATTTAAGATATAATTAACTAATGGGGCTTGCCCTTATAGGAAGCTTGTCTGAAGCCAGCTTAATATAAATTGTATTTAATTCTTTGTATTAAATAGAGGAACTTATAGAAAAATAAAACATTTTTGCAGACCAAACGTATGTCATATATTTCTTAGTTTATTTGATCAAGTCTCATCCTCAAGTTCTGTGTTTATCCTGTGGGATAGATATAGAATTTTGAGGTATAGTACTCTTTCATTTAAACTATAAAAAATACGGGGTCAGTTTGATTTCATATTTTTCTAGAGCTTATATATATATGTAAATTAAAATGTCCTTTCGAAGCGGGTGATGGGATTTCGATTCTAGTGACCGATAGATTCCAACGGGCAAGTCCTCCAACCAAAAATTGTGTCGACACATGCCAGATTGGCTAAAAAACCCCTAAAATCACAGAAAAGCCTCCGTTTTTGCTACTTGGTCATCTTCCATCTCCAAACTTTAGTATAGGACATTACATTGGGCGCTAAGGAGAAGGATTTGGAGGCCAAAAATCATAGATTTCATCTTCTCTTGGTAAGAGCTTCACTTTAACTTAGAAATTTTTTATTTTCACCATGGATTTTGGGAGATCTATAAAATGTGATTTTTGATGAAAATGCTTGGATAAAACTCATGGTGAAAATTTTCTTACCAAATAATCTTGCTTACGAAGTTAAATTTGTAATTTAGTAATTTATCTTAAATTTATTTGGATTTTCATAGAACCTTCGATGGTTCCCTGCACAAAAAGAGGAAGAACGTCGGGCAAATTTGATACTCAAAAGTTTGTTAATTTCAAGGCCCAACTCTGTTACAATACACAAATTCAGACCCAGAGATTGATCTAGGAAATGGCATTTTTGAACCCGGGAGGTGAGGTTGAAAGGTTGATTCTCGCCAAAAATTAGGAGCAATTCTACTAATTCAATGCTGTAGCAATCATCCCGATGCTTTGGGAGTTCTATGCCAACCTTAGGTTCACTAAGGAAGATCATATTTTGGTGAGAAGTATGCAATTTGAGTTTATCTTTGAAAGGATTAATGTGTTATATGGGCTGAGGAATGTCTTCCATAATGAATATGATGCTTTTGTTATCACTGATTCATCACTGGAAGAACTCATTGCCTTTCTGACTGATGGAAGAGGGCAGTGGAAGATAAAGAATAACAAAATAGTTAACTTCCCCGCTTCCATGTTGTTGATTCAGTCCAAAAAATGACATCACTTCATCTCTACCATAATTTTACCTACAAATCATATTGCTGATGTTACAAAGAATCGAGCTGTGTTGAACTATTGCATTCAGAACATGAAGGCAATAGACGTTGGTGCGCTTATAGTTCATCACGCTTGGAGTATTGCTGATAGTGCTACTGCTGGAGGCTTGGGATATCCTACCCTAAATTTCACTCTATGGGAACAATCAGGAGTTGAATCTCATAGAAATAAAGAGAGATTACAGCCTCAGAATCCAATTGGGAGGCACATGATTCAAAGGCTAGAAACGTTTGTTGAGTCTAGAAATGGAAGAAATGATAGGCTATCAACATCTGTTGCAGGGGCACCTACTTCTAGTTCTGTATCATTTGAAGGTATTATGGATCAGCTCATGATTCAAAAATATGATATAATTAATATACATACTTAGTTGGGAGAGATAGAAGCAAGGAATTCATTTAATTATGAATATCAGAAGAGGAGAGTTCAGCAAGATGTAGATTTTCAAAATGCTATGGTTAGACACTTCATGGGTGAACCTAATGTGAACTTTTCTGCTTGCCCCAACTTTGTTCCTTATGCTCCCATTCGTGATGAAGATGAAGAGGTAAGAAAAGAAGAAGAGAAGATGATGATGATGGTGAGGAAGGAGATGAGAACTTATACTTTAGTTTAAGTTTGATTTGATATTATGTGTTGTTTGTATATTTGTTTGTACTATGTTGCTCTTTTATTTGAGACTTGTTGGATTTAAGGTTTTTATGTTATGTTGTGGACCTGTAATTTGTAATAGTAATAGTAGACCTTTTACTTTTCAGTTTTAGTTTTAGTATTTCTAGTTTGAGCATGTTGAATGTTTAATATTTTTAATTATTATTTTTCAGTTTTAGTTTTTCTGTTTTAATTCCCCGCAATTTTCTTAGAATATATTATGTTTTATTTAATGTTTAAAAACCTATATGTAGTTTTACAGTTAATACCTACAGTATACAAAACCAATTTCATGTTCAGAATTTCTCTACATGTTAGTATTTATTTTTATACATTTACTATTTTCTTTCACCAACTAAAATTTTGTACTAAAATATCTTTAAAATCATTTAAAAATTTAAGTTTGGGGGGAAATATTTTTTTTTTTTTTGAAATGGAGAAAACTAAATTTTTTTTGTACTTAGGTAACTATACTTTTCAAAATTAATTTAACATGACCAAGGATATCAAGATTTAACTTTAAATGTATGTACTCATGTTTATAAATGTTATAGTAAATTTAGGTAAAAAGTTTTTAACAATGAAGGTCAATTCTAAAGTTGAAGATATTTAGTATGATAGGATAAGACTATGTTTTTTGATTTTAAGTAAAGGAAAATTGTATTTTTTAGTTTTAAGAATTTTAGAGTTTCATGTAAGAAGAAATGAATGAGGCTTTATGAAAGTCATAAACTAGTATGACTTTATTAAGTAAGGAGATTTGTGGAGTTTTAACTTTAAGAGGATAGTGAAATTCAAAACTATTAAAGGCTATCCAGATATAGTAATCCTCACCTAAAAAGGAAAAAAAAAGAATAAAAAGAGGGATTTAAGAGATCCCAAAAAAAAAAGAGGAAGAGGATGAAAAAGAAAAGAAAAAAAAATGGGTGAGGTGATGCCTAATCAAAAATTGGCTTCACTTGAATCAACTTAAGGAAGGACCTTGATTACACTTTCTAAACTTGTATTTAAATATTAGTAGCATTTCTAGTAAAGTTTGCATGAAGTTCTTTTTCATATGAATGTTCTAAATGTCCTTAGCATGACAAATTGCAATTCTTCTTGAAAAGAAAAGAGATTCAAAAATCTTAAATTTAATTACTAGATATTCCTAGACTTTGAATTTGAACCTAAGTTACTAAAGGTTTTTCTTAATTTTTCTTATTATATTTATTGAACTAAAGTATAGAAGAGATAAGTTAATATCTATCCTAAAGTCATATGCTTTTATGTAAAAAAAGTCTCACTTGAGGATAAATAACATTTAAGTTTGGGGGATTTTGATACACAAAAATAATATACTATTTTAAGTACCCTTTTATGCCTATTTTTGGAAATATTGCACTTTAAAGAAAAGTATTTTTGTGTTTTTGTTGTAGGTATACCATTTTTAAGCATTTGGAGCAAAAATGGCAAAAGGAGCAAAATTTGGAGCAAAATAGCCAATTTTGGGGTTTGGCGCATGATGCGCCAAAATCCAGAGCGCTGACGTATGATGTGCCAGCTATGGCTTTTTCAAATAAAGCTAGTTTAAGATAAATTTTTTGCAAATTTTCAAAGGGACACTCGTTCTAAAAATACCATGGAGTGATTCAATGTATCTAGACACTTTAGAATGTTCTAGTTTGAAGGGATTTGCTCTTGGATCAAAGAGGCACATCTTTTGAATTCAAGGGATTGACTTTTGAATTTTGGAGGTAAATTGAGATTCTTTTCAAGGGAGGCGGCCTAAAATAAAATCAAGTTGGAGAAGATCTTCTAAGGGGGGCGAAAAAGATAGGTGGCGTGAGAACCAAGAGGGAGAGATAGAGAGAGAAAGTCCAGGGCTTGGAGATTTTCTTCTAGAGTTGTGAGAGGAGAGGGAAGGTGAGAGATTTCTTCTTCATTACACTTCTAAGATAGATTTGAGGATGCTTGTAAAGAGAGAAAGGCTTAAAGAGAACCTCTAGGGATTTTTTTGGGACGGATTGTGAGATAAGTTGTATTTTTCATTTTTCATTTCTTTTGTTTGTAAACTTGTTTTTATATATGAAGTTTGTGTTTTATTGTTTCCTTCTCATGAATGTTGAGTAGTATTCTATATCCATCTCCCTACATTGAAGAAATGGTTTTGTGAAGAATTGATTTTGTTTTCTAGGGTTTTAAATGTCAATAATTTGTGATGATTTGAACTCCAATCTTCATTTAATTTTTGATCTGGCCAATTGAATTGTTAAAATGTATTGAGAAACCTATGTTCTAAAAGAGGATATGATTTCTAAAACAAAGAGAGAAACACATTTGATTTTATGGAAGAGTATGTCATCCATGGGATTGCGTGCAAAAAAATAGGGAAATATACTTAATTGGATGTAGAATTGGAAGATTTTAAGGTGACATATTAGAATCCCTAATTTGGTTCAGTTGATTGGAAACTAATGCGAGCATGTTAGCCCTCAGATGAGGGAGTAGTGGAAGTACTGGAGTGATAGCCGGTATCCTCCCACCCTAACCACGAAATTAGAGACCAAACTATCGATTAGACAATGTTCTTTATAGAGCTCGGAAAAGGGTAGAGAATAGAATTGCATCTTTTTGGCACAAAAAAGTTTTTAAATATATTTTTCAAATGATTTCAATTTCTTCACAAGCCATATATTCATTGTAAATGGGAAGGGTGTTTTCTCAAGCTTGAACTTTTTTTCAACAAAAACCTTTGTTTTATTTCAGCAATTTTACTTTTGAAAGTTTAGCATCTAGTTTAACTTAACTTATTGTAGTCTTACACCTGCATATTTAGTAGCATTTCACTTGAGTAGTTTTACTTCAAACTTTGTATTTTACTTTGTTTTTATTTTTATTTTTATTTAATAATGGACTATTAATAGCTAGCTTATATATATTTTCAGCTTTTCTATGGGATCGATGTCTAGGACTCCATTACATCCTTGTATTACTTCAAAGATATGTACACTTGCATTATATGTAGAAGGTAATTGGGAGTTCAAAAGAGGTTTTAAAGATAAATTAATTTCATTAAAGTTACATTAGTGTTTAGGTTTCATTGCATATTTATTATTAATTTAATCTCAAGTTTTTGAGCATCAAGTAATGATATTTCTAATGTTGTAAATCCACAGTGGGGAAACAACACTACGAACCCATTGGAAACTCCAAAAATCAAGGAAATCCAACTTATAAACCTTATTACCCTGCAAGTTTTAATAATTTACAGATTAAGCATAAAAAATTATCAATAGAAGAGATAATATTACAAATCTGGAGTCAATTATATAGTCAAGGAGCTACAATCAGAAACATGGAAAATCAATTGGGATGTATTGCTACCGCACTTAGCAATAGACCTCCAGGAACATTGCCTATTAATGTTGAAGTAAATCCTAAAAAGTAGAACAAATAGCAAATTAAGGCTATTCAACTGAGAAGTGGAAAAGATTTTGAAAACAAAGTTCAAAATAAAGTGGAAATTGAAATTGAAAAAGATGAGGTGGAAAATGAAAAATCTGGTGAAGTTTTTTTATTTTGAGTAAGAATGTCCTATTAAACCAATAAAAATCACAGTAGAAAGACCAACACTTCCTTTTCCTCAAAGATTGAAGATGAAAAACAGAGATAACCAATTTTAAAAAAATTTTGAAATATTAAGGAAATTAACGATAAACATTCCATTTGTTGAAGCTTTGGAACAAATGCCAGGTTATGTGAAGTTCATGAAGGATATACTTAATAAGAAAAGGAAGTTTGTAGATAGTGAGACTATTGTAGTGAGTGAAGAGTGTAGTGCTATAATTCAAAAAAGAACTTCCTGAAAAACTGAAAGGTTTTGGATGTTTTATAATCCCTTGTGCTATTAGCAAAAGATTTTTTTGGAAAAGCATTATGTGATTTAGGAGTCAGTATTAATTTTATGTCATTATCAATTTTTAAAAGGTTGCGCTTAGGAGATATTTTCACCTACAACTGTAACTTTTCAGTTAGTTGATCATTCACTTACCTTTGCTAAAGGAGTTATAGAAGATTTATTGGTAAAATTTGATAAATTTATCTTTCTTATAGAATTTATTGTTTTAAATATGGAGGAAGATAAGGAAATTCCTATGATTTTAGTAAGACCATTACTAGCCACTAGAAGAGCTTTGATAGATTAGAAGAAAGGAGAACTAAGTATGAAAGTTAGTGATCAAGAGGTTACATTTAATATTACAAAATCAATGAGATACCCTGCAATAGAGCAAGTGATTAAATGCTTCATAATGTATATTAATGAATATCTAACCCATTAATATTTTAAAAAGACATTTGAAAGGGAATTTGAAAAGGAATATGAGGAATATCAAGATGACAACAAAATTCAAGATGAATCTACGAAAGTGAGTAAATAAGATTTGGATTATGTTCAGGAAAAGTTTAAAATGTTAGACCCTACAGAAAGTAATAAGAATTTATTTTCATCTATTGAGAAACCTCCTAAACTAGAACTGAAAACACTTTCTAAACATTTGAAGTATGCATTCTTAGGAAATTTATCTACATTACCTATTATAGTATCCTCAAAATTAACTAAAGCACAAGAACAACAGTTATTAGAAACTTTAATCCCTAGGATTAAATGTTTCAAGAAATTAGGATTGAATCTTACGATAATGCTAGGATTTATAAGGAAAGAATGAAAGAATGGCATGATTGAAAGATAATAAAAAAAGAATTTGAACCTGGATAGGAAGTTTTGTTATACAATAAAAGATTGAAATTATTTCCTGAAAAAGTGAAGTCTATGTGGAAAGGGCCATACAAAGTTGTAAAAGTCTATCCCTATGGAGCTGTTAATATTGAAGTTCTTAAAACTTGAAGGATATTTAAAGTAAATGATCACAGATTGAAACCATAATTTGATGGTCAAAGACCAGTTTTAAAGAGACTATAATGTTGGGTCACCCAGAATAAATACTGGGAATGTCAGGCTGACGACATTAAACCAAGCGCTTTGTCGGAGGCAACCCATACTTATCGTTGTTTATTTTGGTTTTTAGTTTTTTTTGGAATATTTTAAAAATAATTATTTTTTTGTTTTCATAGAGTCTGAGTAATTAACAAAATAATTTAAAAAACCTCTTTATTTACCAAATTTTATGGAAGAATTGAGAGTTTTTTTATCGAAATAACAAAAGCAAATTTTTAGAACTGGCTGATGCGCCAAATTCTAGAGAGCTGGTATAATGATGCACAACAGCGACAAAAATGACTTAAAATGTTTCAAAAGGGGGTTCTTGGCATTTTTTGGTCGGTTCTTCTCCTTATAACTCCCAAAAACTAATTCCAAAGTCCATTTTATAAGGGAAAACGAGGGAGGAGTCACTAGATTTCAAGTCTAATGGCGTCGCACTCTAAAAATTTTGCTATATTTGAAACTTCAACCAAAAAAGTTTATCAATTTTGATGCTCAGAAGTTGCATGGTCATTTTCTAGTGAATAAGAGGTTAATCAAAGAACGAGGGTTTATGAATCAAGGATTCAATGCACCGAATACTCGAGTTGAAGAGATCATTGCGCAGAGATGTTTATAAGTGCTTTGTTACACTAATGTTGTCGTATTCATCCCTGTGGTGAAAGATTTTTATACAAATCTACATGGAATAAACCAAGGAACAGTCTGGCAGAAATGAAGTGGTTCCATACTTTTGATTGAATAGTCAACAAGGAAGCAAAGAAGTTAACTATCTTGTTATACTTAATCTTCCACTCTCCTCTTCCATCAGTCAAAAATGCAATCACTTCATCCAGTGATGAATCAGTCATCACGAATGCAATGTATTCATAAAAAAATACACCCCCTCAACCCATAAAAACTATTGATCCGATCTGCAGTAAATTCAACTTTTTTACCTCTAGCTAGTATATGGTCATCAGCAGTAAACCTCAGGTTTGGATTAACTCCCGAACCATCGGGAAAATTGCTAGAAGTGAAGCAGCATAATCTTTCCCAATTTTTGGCATGGATCAACCTTTAGATCTTGTCACCCGGGTTTGCAAATGCCCGTTATTGGATCATTCTTCTTGTCTCCATTTGAGTATTATAACTACGTTGGGCTTTCAAACTAACAAATCTTCGTACCTCAAAATCTTCAGATGGCCATCCTCCCTTAATTCGAGGAGCCATTTGAAAGTTCTATGAAAATCCAAATAATTCCAAAAAAATTACTAAATCAAAAGCCTAACTTCTCAAGAAAGATTATTTGGCAAGAAACTTTTCACCACGAGTTTTATTCAAACTTTTTCATCAAAAGCCCCAAATTTTGGATCTCCCAAATCCATGGTGAAAATCAAAAATTTTTTTGTGAAAGTGAAGCTCTTACCAAGCAAAGATGAAATCTATGGTTCTTAGCCTCCAAATCCTTATGTTTCACCACAATGTGATGCACTAGACCAAGGTCTTAAGGTAGGAGACGACCTAAGAAAAGAAATGGAGTTTGTCCATGCAATTTCATAGTTTTCTAGGTGATCTAGCGTGTTCGGACCTATGGCGCATCATGTGCCAATCTGGTGCATCATGCGCCAAGACTCTGTAAATTGGCGCATCAAGCGCCAGAGCTTAAATTCACCAGATTTCAGTTTCTATGGATACCGCTTTACGTCAACCTCTATTTTAATCAAACAAACCTTTCTAAGGATAATTAAACATCACACTAACACAAAAAATTTTGAAACAACACAAAACTCACATTTATATATATTACAAACTCACATTTTTCAAGCTAACAAACATTAAGTTCAGTGTTTTTTAAAGCAAACCAACATCATAACAGTAAAATCTAAACATCAAAATTCAAAACATAAACATAGATAGTGTTCAACAATAGAATGGAAATGAAATCCAACACAACAAAATAACTAAAACAAACAATACTAAACATAAGTTCCGTGCATAAATTAAGTTCAAACATCTTCTTCACTATCATCCTCTTGGATACCTCCCATAGATTGATAGTGCATATACAATTTGTAGAAGGGTCGATACGAAAATTCATCAGTTGAATTTTCCTCCTCAATCCAAGAATGTTTCTTGAACAGAAGTATCAAACCATCTTCAATACACTCAGTATGTTCAACATGTTCCTTTAGTCTCCTACCCAAATGATCCAGCATTTCAGTAATATTCCAAATCACATGCATGAGATTGTACATCTCTTTTTCAATCTTTTTGATCTTCTTCAAAAGTGTACTCGTGTTGTAGTAGGGCTGAACAGGTGATGAATTTTGATATTCTTGATCCATCAACACATTCATATCAATTTCATCTCCCATTTGAATATAGTTGCAATAGACTTTTGGATCCATCGGCTTCCAAGGAAGAAGCACTTTTTCCCAACTTTTATAAGGTGCTTGCAATTGACAACATAATAGGAAAATAGTGGATGGATGTCCAAGTACAGTTGCATATCCATTGAAAATCAAACCCAAAATAGATTTCCTTCATTGATCCCATGAAGATTCGGATAAAATTCTTTTACTACAGGAACAACGACAGCGGTAGTAATGTAGAAAAGCACTTCCCAACGCCTTTGCTCAATAGTCTCTTCCACTCGAGTATTCGGCATGTTGAATCCTCAATTCTTAAATCCCCTTTCTTTGATTAGCGTAGTCTTCACTATAACTCGATCATGTAACTTTTGCGCATCAAAACTGATGAACTTCCTCTGGTTGAAAATTCCAAATTTAGCAGAGTTTTTAGAGTGGGAAGCCATAGGATTTGAAAATTTGTGACTCTTCCTTCATTTCCCCCCCCCCCTAAAATATGTTTTAGAGTTTCTTTTTAAGGATTTATATGGATAAGAAACTGACAAAAACCTCCTTTTTACATGTTTTAGTCATTTTCAGCCGGGATCAGAATTCTATGCTAACTTACATGGAATTACCCAAGGAGTCGCTTCGTTTGAGGTAAGGCTGTACCATTTACTCCATCTCAAATTAATGATTTGTATATGATAGAAACCATGCCAATTTGTCATTATACAAATTTTATCTCAATGAGAGATATGATGCAAAATGTATACCAACTTTTGACGGATGAAAATGATGATTGGGAAATCAGAGATGAAGGATACGTTAGTTTCTCCGCTTCATTGCTTAATCCAATATCTAAACAATGGCATTTCTTCATCTCTGTAAAATTACTCTATACCATGATGATTAGTAGAGTTACAAAAGAAAGTGCAATTTTAAACTGTTGCATTCAAATGGAAAAGCCCATTGATGTGGGATCAATTATTTTCAAATCTATTATGGGTATTATTATGAATTGGCCTATATATTGACTGGGGCATCCTTCTACAATTTTTTTACTTTGTAGTCAATCTCAAGTGCCATATGAAAGTTTGAAGAAAGTATTATTACCCTGGGAGCCCATGATTCCTATTGATGAAAACTGTATTGGGAATAGAAATGAAGCAATGGATATTATCTTGGATCATTCATCATATGCTTCAATTCCATCAATGCCCTATAAAGTTGGAAGTTCAATAGCTTTGGAGAAGAAAATGAAGAAAATTGAAAGAGAACTTCATAGTATTATGAATGCAATAGGAAATATTAACTACCTTTTTGATCACTTAGATTGGAGGTTGTAGAACTTTGATCATACTGGAACAATTAAAGCAGGTTTGGTGCAGATGTTCAAGAAAAATAGATGGATCGATGAAAATTCGACTGATCAATTCCCGTACCGACCCTTCTAAAATTTGTACGTCCATCACCAGTCTATAAGAGATATTAGAGGAGGAGAAAGTACTAAAGATGAAACAGAGTAATTGAAGAAGTTGGACTCTTTACTATTTTAAATTAATTATGTATTTAATGTGATTTTTTTTTATTTACTTTACTTTAGAACTCTTATAACGTTAATTGTGTGTATAGTTTTCTGTCATCATTTTAGTGTTGTGACTTGATTTTGACGCTGAATTATAATTTAGTTTGCTTTATGTATGTGCGGGTGTGATTAGAAATGTGTATTTGTAAAAATTTGCATTTTTGTATATAAGAGTTAGTTTGGTGTTCTTTATGAAAATGCTTGTCTGTGAATTATTCTAGGATGAATATTTGTGTTTAAAAATACTAATCAGACATTGGAGTAGATTGAAAAAAAATTGAAAAATATGAAATTTTTGGCACTGGCACCGACAACGCAAGCTTGGGCGCCGACAGCGCCCTCGACCCAAAAGTGCCCAAACCCCTTAAAGTTTTGCAATTTACATAGTAAAAACACCATTTTTATCCCTTCAGTTAACTTCAACCTCCGGTTTGTGCACCAAGGGTTTACTAGTGCTTGGATTTGAAACAATTTTAAGGCAAAAGAAGTTTGGATGTCATCTTCTCTTAGTAAGAGCTACACTTTGAATTCAAAATTTTTTATTTTCACCAAGGAATTATTTTACATTGTCGAGATCTAAAATTTTGAAATTTTTGGAAAGATTTTAAAAAAATCCTTTGTTGAAGAACTCTTACTTAGTAGATTTAAGTTTAGAACGTTCTACATTGTGATTTTTGGAATTTTGGGAATTTATTTGGATTTTCAAATTTTTCTTAGATTACCATGGCACCGAGAATGAGCAAGGGAAATAGGAAAGTAGATTTTGATGATAAAAAATTTGTCAACTACAAGGCTAACATTTGTTTCAATCGTCTGCTTGCAACTAAGAAAGTAATTCCAGATCGAGCATTTAAAAATCCTGGTGGAGAATTCCAAAAATTAATCATTATTTGGCAGTGGGAGAATTTTTGTTACTTAACTGTCGAGGCTATTATTGGTGTAGTGATGGAGTTCTATGCCAAATTAAGTGAACTTCTGAGGACTAAATTTTTGTTAGAGGAAAAATGGTGGAATTTACTCCAAGAAGAATTAATGAATTTTATTAGTTGGAGGACATATATAGTTGTCAGTACAAATCATTTTCTTCTACAATTGAGGCCTTAGATGAAGTTATTTCTTTTCTTACTATAGGAAGAGGAGCTTGGAAGGTGAAGAATAATGTTAAGGTAAAATTCCCTCTTTCTATGTTAAATGTAGTAATTAAGGCCTGACACTGCTTTATATCTGCTAGAATGATACCAACAAATCATCATAGCAAAGTTATAAAGGATAGGGCAATCCTGAACTTCTGTATCCAGCGGATGAGAAGGATAGATGTAGGCTCTATTGTTTATAGAAACACTAGTTCTATTGCTTTGGGTGAGACTACTAGTGGATTAGCACACCCTGCCCTGATCTTCACACTGTGTGAATATACAAGAATTGATTTTGGAAAGAATAAAGAAAGGATTGAACCTCTAAAACCTATTGGCCATGCAAATATTAAAACTTATGAATCTCATGTTGGATGGAGATCTGGTGGTAGGAGTAGGGATATTCCTTCTACTTCTAGTACCCCTACTCTTTAGGGACTTATGGAGCAATTGATGATCCAACTGGGAGATATCTATAGGATGGAAAATAGAATGAAAAATATGGAAGCCAGAAATGCACATAATGATGATTTAACAAGGCAAAAGTTTGAGTATGATGTTGCTTACGATGATGCGATGGTTAGATACATGAGGGGTAACCACTCAGTTTAGTTTCCTAGTCACCATGTCCTTACCCCGTATCAATAGTAAAACTTTAATGTAGAAGAAGGAGAAGATGATGACTGGTGATGTTTTAGTTTGATCTTTTGTTTAGTTTATAGTTGGTTGTACTTTATTGTTGTTATTGTTTGTTTTTAGAGTGTGATACTTTGCTTTATTTTAGATGTTATGTTGTATTGTGAACAGTAGGATTGTAAAATTATTTTTACATTGGAAATTATTTTAGTACTGTTGTTAGTTTTTAGTACTTTGTTGAATGCATTTGTTGTTAATTCTTGCTCAGCTAATTTTTTATATGTATTATGTGTTATTTAATGTTTTAAGTCTTGTAGCTTTTCATATTAGCACCTACAATATTTCAGAGTTAAGTTTCAATATCAGAACCTTCAACAGGTAAGTCTTTTCTTTATACATTAAATGTATTCTTTCAACCTATCTTTTTTTAAGTTTTTCATGCAAAATCTTTTAAAGTTTAAGTTTGGAGGGAAAGAAAAATTCCTATTTAAGGAAATAAACTTAATCTTATTTGTCCATAATTAGTTATATTTTGAAAATTTTTAAATTTAACATGACCTTTGGTAGAACCTAACATTAGATAGCTATATTTGTGTTTCTAAATATATAGTAAACTTAAGTAAAATTTTTCAATAATAAAGGTTAATTTTAGAGATTACGATATTTGGTATGAGAGAATAAAACTATGTTTTTTCTATTGTAAGTAAAGGAATTTGTATTTTTGAAATATTTAAAATCTTAAGGATTCATGTAAGAAGAAAAGAATAAAACTTTATGAAAAATTTTTAAAGCTAATATAAATTTATAAAGTGAAGGAATGTGAAAAAATTTTAACTGTAAGAAGAGGATAGTGAAGTTCAAAATCATTAGAAACTATCCATAAATAGTAATCCTCACATAAAGAAAGAAAAAAAAAAGAAAATGGATTGAAAATGATCCTGAAAGAAAAAGAAAAGAAAAAAAAAGAGAAAAAGAAAAAAAGATGTGAGGAGAAGTTTGAGGAGATGTCTAATAAAAAATTGGCTTCACTTGAATCAACTTAAAGAAGAAGGCTTGACTACATTCTCTAAAATTATATTTAAGTATTAACATATTTACTAATAAAGTTTCATGAAGTTCTTTTTAATATGGATATTCTAAGTGGCTTTAAGATGACAATCTGCAATTTTCCTTGAAAAGAATAAAGAAAAAAAAATCTTAGACTTGACTACTAGATATTCTTATACCTTTAGTATTAACTGCAGTTATTTTATATTTTTCTAAAGTTATACTATTGTATTTATTGGACTAAAATATGAAAAATTAGAAGTTAAATTCTTTACCAGGAGTTATATTTTTATGTAGTAAACGAGTTACTTGAGGACAAGTAACATTTAAGTTTGGGGGATTTTTATGCACAAAAAATATATTCATTTTTAGACCCATATTTTATACTCATTTTTGGTGATATTGTGTTTTAAAGGAAGGTATTTTTCATGTTTTATTGCCGATTGTTGATTTGTAGGACTTGATACAAAAAAGAAGCAAAAATGATGGAATTTTGAGTCAAAATGGCGTTTTTTAAGAAATACTTAGTGCCGACGGTGCAAACCTATAGAACAGAGGCCAGAATTTCCTCAGCATCAATGGCGCCAGAAGCAGTGTTGATGGTGCCATTTGACAGAAAGCAATGAATTAATTTAAGGGCCACTGGCGCCGACGGTGCCACTGTCGATGCAGGGCCAACTTCTAGAAGATTCAATGAATTTAGATGCTTTTTAAAGATTTTTTGGATGCAACTATTTGAAAACCGACATTAGGCTCTATTTAGAACAAAAAATTATCAAAAAAATCTCTCTTCTGCCTCCCCCCCCAACCACTTTGAGTCAATTAGTCATTTATTTCTTTAGAGTTTTGAATATTATGGTGTGTTTAAGTGTGAATTCTTTTCTAAGAGTTGTTAGAGAGGGAGAGAAGTAAGAGATTTCTTCTTCCTTATATTATCTAAGAGAGAATCAAGAGTATTGTAAAGAGAGAAAAAGTCTAAGGGAGGCTACAAGGGATTTGCTTTGAGAAATAATTTCAGATAAGTGTTGTCCGTTTATTATTGTTGTATGAACTTTCTTTTATATATGAGATTTGTGTTTTATTGTATCTTTCTCATGAAGTTTCAGTAGTTTCCATTATCTTTCTCCCTGCTCTGAGATATGGTGAAATGAAGAGATAATTTGGATGTGCCAATTTTAAAATATAAAATAAATCATGATGGTTTTTCAACTCCATTCTTAATTTACTTTTTGATCTGGCCAATTAAAATGTTAAAATATATTGTGAAACATATGATTCAAGAAATGGAGTATGAGTTCTACAACAGATTGAGAATCACAGTTAATTCCATGGAGGAGTATTTCATTCATGGAATTAAGTGCAAACAAATAAGGAAATATACATTGTTTGGCGTTGAATTGGAGATTTCATGGTGATAGACTAAAATCCTCAATTTGGTCTTAGTGTTTAAGAACTAAAATAAGTGTTAGCCTTCAGTGTAAGGGAAGTGAGAGCTCTGGAGTTAGAGCTAGTATCCTCCTAGCCTATCACGGATTT
This sequence comes from Phalaenopsis hybrid cultivar, assembly GCA_002079205.1. Taxonomy (NCBI): domain Eukaryota; kingdom Viridiplantae; phylum Streptophyta; class Magnoliopsida; order Asparagales; family Orchidaceae; genus Phalaenopsis; species Phalaenopsis hybrid cultivar. Next base: position 34,933 of record JXCR01127650.1, read on the forward strand.
AGGGACTAAACTTAAGATTAGCCAATGATTCTCTATAACATTGAATCAGGGTAGAGAATTAAAATTGCTCGTATTTGGTACAATACAGATTCAAACCATTTATCTCGTCTCATTTTACCAAAAACTCATTGTAGTGGGAAAGATACCATTTCATATTAGATAACTTCATCATATAAACATAGTTTGGTAGTTATTGTTTCAACTTTGCATTTAGGTTCTGCTAGTAGTTAATAGTTTAGTTCTGATAGTACATCAAATACTCGAAATTAGTGACAGTAATTTTATTTTATCACTATCAATTTTCTAGTTAATTTATCATTTCAAATTTAAACCTTCCTTGTGAGATCGATATTTGGGTTATAAACAGAAAGTCCTATATTACTTGATAACGATACTCATACTTGCGTAGAATCCCTATAAAAATTGCTTAAATTTCTTATCCATAAATGAACACAGCATGTTCTTGGCATTGTTGTAAAGCAGAGTTAACTTCATATATTTTGCACAATTATATCATTGGGATCATCGTACTACGGAAGTTGTCGGTCGCCGACATCGGAATCCTGTCGGTCGCTTCAGAAGGACATTTTAATATATATATATATATATATATATATATATATATATATATATATATATCTAATTTTATAAAAATATGAAATTAAACTGATCATATATCTTTCAAAGTTTAGATGAAAGAGCGCTACACCTCAAGTTATGTNACTACTCCTCAAGTTATGTATCTACCTTGAAAGTAAACACATAGCTTGATAGTGAGGCTCCATTAAATACACTAAGAAATGTATGACATTTGTTTGGTCTACGAAATCATTTTATTTACAAGACGACAAGTTTCACTATTTAATATGTAAAATTAAATATGGTTTATATTAAGATGGGTTCTTAAAAGTTTTATATAAAGGCAAGCCTTTATAGTTATAAACATCTTAGATAACCAAAGTCGCCTAAGGAAACTCTCAATAAAAATTAGTGGATATTGTCTTCAAAGAGGTCAAAGAATTAGGACTTTTTAACGAGATCAAATGAAAATGTGTGAAATGGGAATGGCTCAAATTTGGAACATTTATTTGTGGAATCCAAAGGAAGAAGAACTAGGGGATGTCACGGATCCTGAGGAGAACATCGGTGACTTCCCAAGCTATCCTATGAGTTGGCTTTAATATAGATGAGAAATATTTAAATATTTCATCCTACCAATCTTAATAATTAGGGCTTACACTTGTGTGAAACTATCACACAAATAGCCTGAAAGATGTGAGGATTTAAGTCATGACGAACGACAACTTCAGTATCCTAAAGCGAGTTGGGGCTTATATTGTAGAGCAGAGCCATACAAATGCCTAAAGAGAAGTTGAGGATTTATGTCGCACTAGGAAAACAACCTCGAAGTCCTATGGTTTGTTGTTTAATTCTAAAAAATTGTTTAGCTAGTGTAAACATCTTTTGTTGTTGAAGATGGTCATGCTGCCCACAACGCTAGCTCCAAGCTCCTCGTCGTGGCGAGTTTAAGTTTTCTAATGTGTCAAGTCATAATATCAAATCAAATATTTTTAAAGGTTATGATTATATAAATATTATGAGAATGTTAAAGTTGATTAGAGTGACACCGGTTAGGATCCTACGGTTCCCTCATTCTAAAACCACTATTTCTCTTAGATTCACTTAGTCCAAATGAATTTACTAAACCTAATTTAATGAGTTCTGTACTTTCATTTAGACTGTGGGAGATTTTGTTAGCAACCATAGGTTACCTCCTCTGAGGGTTTCCCGATTATGTGATAGAGATGTTTTAATTTAGTTGCAATTTTTGTTTTGTTTTCTTTGTGATTAATGTTTGAGTTGTCTTATATTTTCACTGTCGGGGGATTTTGATACACCAAAAATATATGTATTTTTAGACTCATATTTTATAATCATTTTTTGTGATATAGAACTTTAAATAAAGGTGTTTTTAATGTTTTCTTGCAAGTTGTTGACTTTTAGGACCTGGAGCAAAAGGAAGGAAAAAGGATGAAATTTAGAGAAAAAATCGAGAAGTTAAAAATTTGTTCAACGCCGACGGTGCCATTTGACAGAGAAGAGGGAATTAAATTACGGACCAGCGCCAGTGTCGGTTCAGACCTCGTTTCTAGAAGATTCAACAAATATGGATACTTTTTGAAGAGTTTTTGGATGCACCTATTAGAGAACTGACTCTAGGCTCTATTTGGGGGCCGAAATTAATCAGAAAAGGCGCTCCTTTTCGCCATTCTTCACCACCATTCATTCATTTACATAGCATGCACTTTGCCATCCTCATTCCACCACCATTTTGGAGTCTATTAGTGATTTTTCTTTAAGAATTTAGAGTTTTTGTGAAGAGAGTAAGTGTGACTCTTTCTTTAAGAGTGTCATAAAATAAGAAAAGTGAGATATTTCTTCTTCCTACATTTCCTAGGAAAGGCTACAATGGATTTGCTTTGAGAAAGAGCTTCAGATAAGTGTCGTTTGTTGATTATTATTGTATGAACTTTCTTTTATATATAAAATTTGTGTTTTGTTTTATCTTTCTCATGAAGTCTGAGTAGTTTCCTTTATCTTTCTCCCTACTCTAAGATATAGTGAAATGAAGAGATAATACTGTTGTGCCAATGTTAAAATATAAAATAAATTCTGATGATTTTTCAACTCCAAACATAATTTACATGTCAATGTGGACAATTGAATTGTTAAAATTTGTTGTGAAACATATGAACCGGGAAATGGAGTATGAGTTCTACAACAGAGTGAGGATCACATTTGATTCCATGAAGGAGGATTTCGTTCATGGAATTAAGTGCAACTAAATAGGGAAATATATATTATTTTGTGTAGAACTGGAGATTTTAGGGTGACAGACTAAATTCCCCAATTTGATTTTAGTTTTTAAGAACTAAAGTGAGAGTTAGGCTTCAGGTGAAGGGAAGTGGGAGCTCTGTAGTGGGAGCCAGTATCCTCCTAGCCTAGCCATGGATTTATGGACTAAACCTGGGATTAGCCAATGATTTTCTATAACACTGCATAAGGGTAAAGAATTAAAACTGCTCCTATTTGGCACAATACATATTAATACCATTTATCTCTTCTCATTTTACCTAAAATCTCATTGTAGTGGGAAAGATGATTTTTCACATAAGAAATCTTCATCACATAAACATACTTTAATAGTTTAGTAGTTACGGCTTAAACTTTGCATTTCAGTTTTTGCTAGAAGTTAAATAATTTAGTTTTGTTAGAATCTTACAAATTCAAAATTAGTGACAGTAATTTTGTTTGATTTTTGTGAATTTTCCAGTTAATTTATCATTTCAAATTTAAACCTTCCTTGTGGGATCGATATTTGGGGCTTAAAAAGAAAGTCCTTTATTACTTGATAACGATACGTATTCTTGCATAGAATCCCAACATTGATTGCTTTAATTTCTTATTTATAGAAGATTGCATCAAGCTTTTGGCACCATTGCATAGTGGAGTCAACTTTATAAATTTTACAAAACTATATTACATTTTTCAATTGGGATCAATGGTGAATTTTATCTTGTTTAATTGCTTAATTTTGTTTTGGTTTCAGTTTTATGGCTATCCTAAGAGTTTTAGTTTTGACATGCAGGGTAACTTTAAGCTTTCAAGCAAGAAATAAGAGGTATGAAAAAGTAAATGCAATAACTTAAAAGCATACCTATCGATTCTTATTGCTCCTCCACCTGAAAGGTTAGCTTTGGCAATATGTATATAATTTTGTAAGGTGTTCAAATTGTAGGAGTAGATGAAGGTATAGCTACCAAAAGCCAAGTTATGACTTTATTGAGTCTCGGAAGATCTTATTAGATGATTTTAGAGAAAAATATAACAAGTTCAATTTTTCCTTCAAAATATTCAAGAGATTCCAAAGTGCTCGGAGCATAACCCTGAATCACTTTGTAGATTTCTTGAATTATTTTAAGTTCATTTTGAACTTATCATATCATTTTATTAATCATCCAAGGTTAAGCTAAGGTTATCTCATTGCTCAAAGAAACTTGATGTTTTGTTTATCCCAAGGCTAGGACACTCAATTAATCAATTAATATTTCATTCATGCCTCTAAGGAAAATTTAAGTAACTAAAGGTTTTGGTTTCCAAAGTTGAAATCGAGATTGTAGTGTAAAAAGGTAATAATCATCAATCATGTTATCTTCTAAATTTGATCAAATAAAATTAAATGTCAAGCCTAGGTCACTACCAAACTCTGAACAATCACAGAAGGTGAAATGTTAACTTTGCAAAATTTTGATTTAAATGAAATGCATTATTTTTAAAAGGTTACATTGTTATCAAACATTGGTTTAAAATTAATGAAATATTTATCGTTTAATTTTTATTGACTTCCAAGTCATGATAATTAAGGAAATCACAATTTTGTTCTTATTATAGAAAAGGTGGTAAGTGAGTTCCTACCTTTTAATCTTATTGTTTTTCAATCAACCAAATATGTTCATTAGGATCAAAATTACCCCTCTTTCCTTTGATTAATCCTAAATCTTGATTGAGGCACCAAAACTTAAAGTTATTCCTTTTCCTTTGGGGCTCTCTACATCATAACTCTTTAATCAAAATTCAAATGACTTTGAGAATTTTTAGAGTGTCATATTCATTGGTCAATTAAAACATCAGATGAGAAAATATGGATCTTCAAATTTTAATTTAAATATAAAAGGTAGTATTTTCAAAGTTGATTTACTTGACTATCCAAAACAAAGTTTTTTTTTTATTCATGAGAAAATTATTAGAGGTCCCCTTAGGTAAGAGAAACACTTAGGCAAAATTTCATGATTTTTTGGATTAAATCTTTAATTTAATTTTGTAATTATTATGGATTTTTATGTTTTAACTTAAATTGAAAAAAAAAAATTATTTACAAAAATTTTTTTTATATTTTTATTAAACTTGCCTAAGCTCAGGGAACTCAGACAAAAAAATTGTGCATTTTTATAGTTTTTAATTTATTTATTACAATTATTTTAGTGAGAAAATAAGGAAAATTCATTTTAAGCTCTTAAAAACTTAATTTTAACTTAGAAAATTTAGGAAAAATGTCCTAATGAGTTCTAAGTGACCAGAAAACAATTAGGCACATTTTTAAATTTTTTTGTATTTTTTGAATTTTTAATTATTTTAAATTATCTAAAATTCAAAATAAAGCTTAAAAATCAAGTTTTTTCTGAAAAATTAATTTTATTTTTCCTAAGTGATCCTGATCACAAAGAACTCAGAAAAATACTTTTCATAATCTTTCTAATTGTATCTAATTAAATATAACTATTTATGTACAAAAATACAAGGTTTCTTAGAAAACCAACTCTAACGCTAGACTTAGTCAGATAATTTTTAAATTTTTATAGTGAGTAAACGTGATTTTTATGCATAATGTTCAATTGATTTTGTAAATTTTTTATTAATATTAAATTTACACAAATTAAATAAAAATATATACATTTAGTTAACTACAGAAACATACAAAATAATTCAAATCATCATGACATATTTTCTAAGCTTCTTTGAATATACGAAAACTACCAAAATTATTCTCATAAATATCCAAGTAATATTTTAATTTACATAATTAAAAAAAGTCAAAATAGCCATCCTAGATTGAAAATTAAGTTTAGAAGCATAGAGATGCCATCTAACCTTAGAAAAATCATAGAACATCCCTTGTGTCATAAGGAATGAACCCTAAAAGCTTCAAGCCATCGTGAGCAATGCTTGATCATAATGAGTTAAAATACTCCAGAGAGTATTTAATTCATTAAAAATCAGAGAGTTAACAAATAATTTTAATTTTTAGTTCACATTATTGTCTTTTGTTCACTGAGCCAGTGAGTATTTTTATTTTATTTTTATGATTTTTCTAGAGAAAGAAATGGATTTTTAAAGTTTTGGCATTTAAAAAAAAATCTAGATTTTTCTATTTAAACACATAGCACCACCCCAACCTACGACGGCTTTGAAAGGCCACATGGGGCTCTGCCATTCGATGCCGCCATACACCTCAGTGCCTCATCAGCTTGGAGTTCACGTATCATCTCTTCATCCAACTCCATCAAGTCCGCCCATTGAATAAATGTGCAATCAAACTGCATCCGTTCATCTTCCCCAAATGAGCTAACCCAAGAACCATTCACATTAGAACCTTAAGTTCTTCGGCTAGATCAACCAAATCACATGGGCTTTGCTCCTAAACTTTCATCTACTCATGACGATCATGTCTATACAACTTATAAGATATGAAATATATTAAATACGTATGGAGAATCAAAATATGCTAGGATTAGGATTGAGGTTCAATACCTTTCTCTAAGAGAGGAGGCCTCAATCAGATGGTTTTCGCAGCTTTGATTAGATCTAATGAACCTCCATATGAAGTTCTAGGCCCTGGTGAAATTTATAGGTATGATTTCGATCAAGCTCGATTTTAGGTGTTGGTCTAGAGCTAGGTTAAAGTCTCTCTTTTATGAGGCTTTTGTAGAGAATGAGCTTCTCTCACTCAGGGGATGGTGAGTGCACAGTTAATTGGAGTTTGGTTCACTGTGGAGCTATGGAGAAATTTCTCCTAGTTTTGGGGAAAACTTTAGTGAATAAATTGACTCTGTGGAGTGGTTATGGGTGGTTGAGAGCGAGGGAGTTACACTTAGAAAGGTTTGAAGAAGCTCTGGTGAGATTTTGGAAAAGTTTTCTCATGGTTTCAAGCACTCTCTCATTTGGCCATGGAGAGCTCCATTTATAGTCATGGCAACCTAGTGGAGCTCAAGGTCGGAAATTGGGTGCAAAAACATGCTGAGGTGGAGGGAAGAAAGGCTCTAGTGGCCAATGGGAGTGAGCCAAGTCAGTAAGGTTTAATTTTGGTTTTGGCCATTTGGGGCTCACTTGGGCTGGCTATTTTCGGCGGCTGATGTGGTGGCTGGCCAGGGTCTGGCCACCTCTGAGCTCAGAGAGGTTAGAGAGTGCTTAATTATGATTAACTCCCAAGGGTGAACAATGATGGAGAAGATATTTCAAGTTTAGGCCAAAAATGGTAAAATGCCTTAAATCAAGGACCATTAATCAATAGCTCTTCTAAGGTGGGCTAGGTGAGTCTAACCTGGTCACTAAGGTTCACTTGGTGGCTTTGGTGTCACTAATTTGGTCACTTAGGCATGGCTTAACCAATTTTGGTGCATGGGTTCAATTCGGGTTGAATTATCTTGAAGTTGGGTTTGGGCTAGGCTAGTCATGACATTGAGCCCAATTGATTGATCAATTTTGTGTGGATGATTTCATGAAG